>JAACNH010005511.1:0-20079 GCA_019447015.1 Hymenochirus boettgeri
TAGGAAATTTGAACCCTGTGGGAGGAGACTTCTTTCTATAGGAAAAAATTAGTGGGAGGAGACTCCTTACTATAGATGAAATCCAGTGGCAGGAGACTCCTTACTAACAAAGAAATCTAGTGGTAGGAGACTCCTTACTATAGATGAAATCCAGTGGGAGGTGACTCCTTACTATAGGAAAAAATCTAGTGTGAGGAGACTTCTTACTATAGAATAAAATCTAGTGGAGGAGACTCCTTACTATAAAATGAAATCCAGTGGCAGGAGACTCTTACTATAGGATGAAATCTAGTGGTAGGAGTTCCTTACTATAGAATGAAATCCGTGGGAGGAGACTCCTTACTATAGAATGAAATCCAGTGGGAGGAGACTCCTAACTATAGGATGAAATCCAGTGGGAGGAGACTCCTTCCTATAGAATGAAATCCGTGGGAGGAGACATCTTCCTATAGATGAAATCTAGTGTAGAGATCCTTACTATAGAATGAAATCCAGTGGGAGGAGACTCCTTACTATAGGATGAAATCTAGTGGAGTAGACTTCTTACTATAGGAAAAAATCTAGTGGGAGGAACTCCTTACTATAGAATGAATCCAGTGGCAGGAACTCCTTACTATACAAAGAAATCTAGTGGTGAACTCCTTACTATAGAATGAAATCCAGTGGGAGGTGACTCCTTACTATAGGATGAAATCTAGTGTGAGGAGACTTCTTACTATAGAAAAAATCTAGTGGGAGGAGACTCCTTACTATAAATGAAATCCAGTGGCGAGACATCTTACTATAGGATGAAATCTAGTGGTAGGAGATTCCTTACTATAGAATGAAATCCAGTGGGAGGAGACTCCTACTATAGGATGAAATCTAGTGGGAGGAGACTTCTTACTATAGGAAAAAATCTAGTGGGAGGAGCTCTTATATAGAATGAAATCCAGTGGCAGGAGACTCCTTACTATACAAAGAAATCTAGTGGTAGGAGACTCCTTACTATAGAATGAAATCCAGTGGGAGGTGACTCTTACTATGGGATGAAATCAGTGGGAGAACTCCTTACTATAGAATGAATCCAGTGGGAGGAGACTCCTTACTATAGAATGAAATCCAGTGGGAGGAGACTCCTTATTATAGGAGAAATCAGTGGAGGAGACTCCTTACTATAGAATATTCCAGTGGGAGGAGACTCCTTACTATAGGATGAAATCAGTGGAGGAGACTTCTTACTATAGGAAAAATCTAGAGGGAGGAGACTCCTTACTATAGAATAAATCCAGTGGCCGGAGACTCCTTACTATAGGATGAAATCTAGTGGTAGGAGACTCCTTATATAGAATGAAATCCAGTGGGAGACTCCTTAATATAGGATGAAACCCAATGGGAGAGATTCCTTACTATAGGTAAAATCTAATGGGAGGAGACTCCTTAATATAGAATGAAATCCAGTGGGAGGAGACTCCTTACTATAGGATGAAATCTAATGGGAGGAGACTCCTTAATATAGGATGAAACCCAATGGGAGGAGATTCCTTACTATAGGATAAAATCTAGTGGGAGGAGACTCCTTACTATGATGAAATCCAGTGGGAGGAGACTCCTTACTATAGGATGAAATCCAGTGGGAGGAGACTCCTTACTATGAATGAATTCCAGTGGAGGAGACTCCTTACTATAGATGAAATCTAGTGGGAGGAGACTTCTTACTATAGGATAAAATCTAGAGGGAGGAGACTCCTTACTATAGAATGAAATCCAGTGGCCGGAGACTCCTTACTATAGGATGAAATCTAGTGGTAGGAGACTCCTTACTATAGAATGAAATCCAGTGGAGGAACTCCTTAATATAGGATTGAAACCCAATGGGAGAGATCCTTACTATAGGATAAATCTAATGGGAGGAGACTCCTTAAATAGAATGAAATCCAGTGGGAGGAGACTCCTTCTATAGGATGAAATCTAATGGGAGGAGACTCCTTAATATAGGTGAACCCAATGGAAGGAATCCTTACTATAAAAAATCTAGTGGGAGGAGCTCCTTACTATAGAATGAAATCCAGTGGGAGAGACTCCTTAATATAGGATGAAACCCAATGGGAGGAGACTCCTTACTATAGGATACATCTAGTGGGAGGAGACTCCTTACTATAGGATGAAATCCATGGGAGGAGATTTCTTACTATAGATAAAATCTAGTGGGAGAGACTCCTAATATAATGAAATCCAGTGGGAGAAGGCTCCTTAATAGGATGAAACCCAATGGGAGGAGCCTTACTATAGGATAAAATCTAGTGGGGAGATACTCCTTACTATATGATGAAGTTAGACTGGATAAGGTGGTAAATTCTTCTTTACAATGACAGGAAAATGACAAGAGAAATAAAAGTTTGCTAGTAGGAAGACAGAAGTGAGATAAAAAAGGGTGTACAGGACCTTTAACACAAATCAAACGTAGAAGTGAACGCCGGACTCGCTTATTATTAGCATATTTAGCATAAACTAGCAAACCCTGATCCTGTATTTTTCTTATCTAATGGAAGCTTTGGCTCTCTCCGTAGTAATGCTGTTTATGCCATTGGAAAGACGTCCAAGCTATGAAGGCCCGTGGTTGGTGAGGAAGCGCTGTCATCGGACGATCTTCTCTATTTAGAGTTTCTACAGAATTTGAGAAACATTTCATCGCCCAGGGTAAGTGTCTGGACCCTTTCTTCATTGGCCTCAAAGCCCATAAATGCACTTCTAGAGCACTGAGCATGTCCCCAAAGCAATGATCTATCTAAGCGTGCTTTAAACACGCTTATAAGCATGCATTAAGAAATCCTAGAATACTCTGAGCTTCAGCGAGATTCGTCTACACGAGCATTAAGTTTTAACCCATAACCCCTACTGCTATTTTTACCAGTATATTACATATATTTGTAACCAGATATTTAATGATAAGTTCTATTTCTTTCTGGCAAAAAGTATCTTCTGCTCCTGAGCTTGAGCATGTCAGAGAAAGCAGCGGTGAAACAGCAGTCAATCATTGGCTGTGATATCAGCAGTGACAGCTTTGATTGACTACAAGGAGGGAGGAGACGGCTTACTCAGGAATAAGGGACAGAATAGGGCAAGAATTATCCTAAATATCTGATTACAAATGCATGTTATAAGCTGGTAAATTAGCAGTTGGGGTTGCGAGCAAATTCTTTTGTTTTGAGGGCGGACATGCCCTTTAAGTTCAGGCCAATGAGAATCCAACACGCCTTCTGCGCCAGTATTGACTATTCTCATCCTTTCGGTCCATATGAGAACAGAACCATCTTTGAATCATTGGACACGGCTGGCAGCTACTTCGTATCTTCCCAAAAGAATTGCTGAAACGTATCCCAGAATCCATGTTAGCCGAATTCTACCCCCGGGAATCCAAAGTACAAGAGGGCGTCAACCACCAAAAACATTAATATAAAAAATAAAAAAAAACGAATGATCTATAAATATTTATTTGTTCATCAAAAATGCCCTTGGTGTCCAATGATTATTAAATGGAATTTCTGATATTATTTACAGGGGGTTCTTTGTTTTCTGTGAATTTGGTATTTCACATGCACAGGGAAGCAAATGGTTAATGATATCTCGCATCCTCGATGGATTTCAAATCACATCCTTTGCTGTCCATCCCAGTTTCCTATTAACTGCCAGACACAAGTTCCATCTGGCTGGGGAACATGGATGATTCATTAAATCAGAAATCATCCCGCTGGGAAAATAGTTAAAACATTTCACATGTCGGGTAGAGAGAGCGAAGACTCGGTGGGAATCCTTTATAAATGTACGGCGAGCTCTTCCCACTTTCTCTCTTACTGATAAACAGTTCTAGGTGACACACACAAACTTATTTAAAGGGACATTGATCATTGATGGGTTTTAAAAAGAAGATAAGGTTCTTTTCTGGATATTCTAGCCAAGATAGTTCTCCAATGCTAGAGAAATCCTCAATAATAGAAATTAAGGTAAAACGTAACTGGCAGGTTTGTTGTGACCCACAATACCTTAACGGCTAGGCCACACACACGTGTTTTTTCACGCATTTGCACATGTGATTGCATGCGATTTTGCTTAAATGGAAACCGTGGGAATGCAACATTTTCTGCAATTCCGATGCGCAGAATAAAAATCAAAATTGCATGCGCAAACGCACGACAACGCATCAGAATGGCACATGCAGTCACATTCGTTAGCGCATGCGCTACGTGGTGCATTCTGGTGTGTTGTTGGGTAGCCTCAGCCTAACTCCTCTCATTCCCCTTTAGCCCTGATGGAATCTGGCAATACCAGATCAGCTCAAGCCTAGTTAAAGGAGGGTGGGACCAGATTTGAGATGGCCCTTAGTAGCCCAAGATGATATAAGCCAACTACATGTAAGAGGTTCAATTGACTGTGCATAGGCAATACCCATCTTCATTCATGGCCCCCACAGCAATGTTGGATATATATACACATCATATAGTAGAGTATACATGCCTTTCCGATGGAGATGGTTATGGCCATGTATAGGACCCAGCCCAGGTATTGTCTCTGGCTATAACCGGTAAGTTTCCTATTGCTGCTTCATTTAACAGAAAAAGAGGGATTGTGGGTTTTGAGCAACTTTTTTCCAATTCTGGAGCTGATATTTTACCACTGGTTTATGCATTTTCCATCATGGTACCCACTATGAGAAGATACTGGACAGAAGACCCCATCACTGCCGTCAACAAAACTGACCCACTAAGTATATAGATGTAGACAAGCTTGATATAAGTAAGTCATTGGGGAAAGAAATCCACCAGCAACCACCATTTCCTACATGTTTTATCAGGTTAAAAAAAAGACTTAGTCCAGTGAGGGAAGTGTTAACGTAAAAGCAAACGGAGAGTAGAACTTTCATTTCCTTAAACCCAGAAGAAGAAAATAAATAAATAAACCCCTACAGGCGGTGACTGCAAACAGACTCACTGCAGATAATGGACCTATCACAGCCTGAAGATGGACTTAGCTGGATACGATTCTCAATGGCTGACAGGTTCTGTTATTTACATTGCTATTGGGATGGGCTTTGCTAGAAATGTTGCTTGTTTTTGTTAAAACTGTAAATGGAAAATAAAACCATTATGGTTCTTTCACTCTCCGCTACCTCTTTATGTGTGATGTGTAGAGACTACCAGGGTTATTCAATAAAAGTTCTTATCGTTTAAATGGTGCTCATTTTGCCCCAACCATCAAGATGTTAGCTTTCTAAATGTTAAATAAGATCTGTTGGTTGGGGCAAAATTTTAAACGATAAGAACTTTTATTGAATCTCCGTGCTTGAGTAAAGATAGCGTCATGTCTTCATAATTCATAATAACCTTAAATATTATAGTTAGTAAAAGTTGTCTGGTTCAATGCTAGATGATTGATGTTGCTGTCAGCAGTAAGCTATGGGCTCAGCTTAGTAATAATTCAGTGAATTGGACAGATCTTTATTGTAATATTATATTTCCACTATTGCACTATTATCTAAAGGAGAGTAGACAGGGCTCTTGATTTAAGCACTGGTTGGAACACTATGTATTAATGTTGTGGCCCCACTTAGTGCACAGGAGAACGTGCGATTGTGTGCGATACAGTGCGCATGTGCTGTTCTTCTGCCAGTAAGCCCTATACAAGCACATGTGGATCTGAATTGTGCAGTGGGACTTAGCCCCCCATAGAGCCTGTTTTATTGTACTTCAATGGGAAAATAATGAAAACAAGGCTTACAATAAATATTATAAACCTATCAAAAATGACTACAATGGGAAAGTATAACGTTGAATTTCCAAAGGACACTGTTTGGAAGGAACACGCCATGACTGTACTGAGCTTTATGAATGTGTTTGACTGTGTGTGCTGTGAGTTTGAATAATCAGTACTATTGATTTGCCAATGAAGGAGGGAATGTCATATTCACCTAACTTATCTGTGTTTGTGTGGATTGGGGGTATGTTTTGTCATTAGAACTGTTAAAACTACCTTTTTGATGATGAAGGTATGGTTTGCCATGAAAACAGAAGGGTGAAGTGGGTGTGCATTAGTGTGTGTACCTGTGTTGGGTTGTGGGGTATGTTTTTGACTTTTTTATGATTTAGGCATGGTTGCCATATAAATCCTTTAGTAAGTACATTCCTATGTGGTTTGGGAGCTATGTTTTTGCATTTATGATGGTTTGAGGTATGGTTGACATGTTACGGAAGGGGTGGGTTGGTGTATTGGTGCATCACTGGTTGTGTGGCAGACCTGTGTCTTTGTGGGGATATATTTTTTCATTTATGACCTTAACTACATTAAAAACTTAATTTTAAGCAATACTGTATATATTTTGTTACTGTGCTTTTATTTTAAAGTGGTAGGACTTTAATCTTGAAATTATGTTTCCGTATGTGTGTTTTGTAAGTGTATTTGTGTATGCTTGTGCCATGAAACCAATACAAGCTAGAGTACACCTGAGACAACAAATTATATTAACCTTTTCCTCCAACCCAACACCAAGACTGCAATAATTCACAGCTCATGGACATTCCATAGGAACGATGTTTATTTTGATGTTCACCACCCCCTTCTTCAATGCTACCCACCTCATCTTAAAGCTGCTCAAGCTCCTTACTAGCTCACACCTGCTTATAGGAGACAGTTTATGAACAAGTAGTCAATTACTGGCTGTGATGTCAGCCTTGATTAAAAGCTGCTACTCGGGGCAGTGAAGATCTGGCTTCTGGAATGTCCATGGGCTGTGAAAGTATTCATGGATACATGGGAATGCTTCCAAAGACTTCCTTAGAAAGAATATATCAGACTCTGTGTGATCTAGGGGTCGAACACAGTGAAGTGGCCCATAATGTTTTATCCAGCACATTATTAGATGTATTACTAAGGGTTTTTATTGCCTTGATTCTGGCAGAGGAAGGTGGCTCAGATATTACAGCCAATGATTAATGATCTTTTCTCAGCTGCCTCCACTGCACATGCTCAAGTTTATAAAAGCTCATTGAGCAGAGGAAGGAGGCAGATACCTTTACCAGAAAGGAATAGAACTTTTCATTAAATATTTGGTTACAAACGCATGTAATAAGCTGGTAAATATAGCAGTTCAGATTGTTTTATTTGTTTAAAAAGGGGCTATGCCCTTATAATTCCATTAAATATAGTGTATTGTTGTATTCTGTACAAAGCTAATTAACTTGTTTCGTGCGATGGGCTGTCTAACCACAGATCTCCTCTGTATATTGAAGAAGCAATAGCGAATGTTTGCCTGTATGTAATATGAAGGTCCATCTTGCAGCCAGGAAATTCTGCGGAGCCATCAAGTTTGCCATCTCTGCCGTAAAACACTGTTCAGGAAGTTTTGTTCACTTGATTGTGACTTCCCTATATTAGGAATTGGAATGAGTTTTCATGCAGAGGATGCGGCACATCAGGACTCCAGATTTCTCGCTTATCTGTGGTACTTGAAGGGTTTGAGTAATTGACTGGGGTTGGGCTGTAGAATATTTTTTTAGATTCAATTCCAAAATATAACGGAAGAAATGTTTTCGTTTCAAACTTCCCCTCATTTATTTATTTTATTGCTTTAAATAAAAAAACTTAGTTATCTTCCATAGTCAAGTGGAGTGCGATCTAGCAGTACTCACATTCATGTAGATACAATGGGAAGTAGATAACAAGTAGTATTCTAGTATATGGAAGGTCATTCTATGGCTGCTTTCTTATTTAATAATAAGTTCCTTTATTCGAATCCTGTCTAATATACAATTGAGTCTGAAATACAAGGTGTCATAGCTTACAGTCTTTACTACAGGTGCCTCCATTCCAAATACACGTAATTTATACATATTAAAGGGAACTGATCTCTGCCTTATGCTATGATATTTATTGTGTATAAATAAAGGGATGCTTTGGGAAAACAATATGCAATGCTCCCTACTTCACTGTTTAAATCAAACTAAACGGAAGATGGACCTTCTATATAACACACAGCCCAACATTCACCATAAAAGAGGGACACTGGATAAAATGTATGTGTGGAGTCGTACTGAAATCTTCTATCTTCATTTATTCCTTCTGTGGTGCTTTACCATGTTACTTTTTAAGTGTCCCTCTCTAAAATGGAACGTTAGGCGATATATTTAACGCTAAGTTTGCTTTCTGTTTTGGAAAGGTATCCGCCTCCTCCCTTCGCTCATAGAGCATTTTATAACTGGGGCTTGTGCAGAGGAGGCAGCAGATCAAACAACAGTTAATCATTGGTTGTGATGTCAGCAGTCACAGCTTTGATTGACTGTATGGAGGGAGGGGCAAGCTTACTCTAACCTGAATGGGACGGGGCAATAATTATCCTTAAATATATGTTAGTAATGCTTCTTACAAAGTGCTTGAGCGATTAGTTGGGGTTTTAGTTTGGTCTTTTTTGCTGTAGTAGGTAGGTAGTAGGTAGAGTAGTAGCTAGGCATAGTGTAGGTATTTGGTAGGTAATAGGTAGGTAGCAGTTAGGGTAGGTAGAGTAATTGGTAGGTAACTAGGTAGGTATAGTCGAGTAGTAAGTAGGTAATAGGTAGGTGTAGGTAGGTAGTGTATGTATAGGTAGTTGTAGGTAGAGTAGTAGTAGGTGAAGTCAGTGTGTGTGTGTACAATGAGCCACAGAGAAGTGTGCAATATCGTGGTTTCCTATATCGTTCACCATCGGATAATGTGTTTCCAACGAGTTGTCCAGTTTTTATTTCCAATCGACATACTGTAGATTTTTAAAAGAAGAACCATAGGGTATTAAACACCCCCCCCCCAATGAAAGTACCAGGGTGGGAATCTAATATGCTGGGTCCTCTGCCCTGGGTTAACCTGCTTAACCTGAATGAATATCTCACTTTCCTTCGTGTGGATGCATTGATCCACCCCCATTCGGCCTGGGCCAGACCACCCAAAGAAGATGCTCTTCCTCCACACCGGTCATTCTATTGGTCAGGCTGCAGGAAAATATCTAATCAGCTATCCAAGCTAGATTCTTTATTTGGCTTAAGCAGGTTAAATCTGAGATATGTCCAAACTTCGAAAAATCCGGTCCGCGCGAGGATCCGCGGATTTTCGAAAAAATCCGAAAATTCGAAAATCCGTGACGGACCCTTTAAACGTATTAAATGAAATTCGGCAAAATCCGCATTAAAGTGGTCTAAATAGCCTTGGTAACGTACACTTAACCACTCAGGGACCTGGGTATGGCCTTAGAAGCACATATAAATGCCAACAATACCTAAAAAGTACAGTCCGCTAGCGTGACTTTAAAAAACGGTATTTTCGAAATTACGAGGATTCCCGTAAAAACGAAGATTTCCGTAAAAAAACGAGGCTTTCTACAACTATGATAGCTGCCATTGGCTAATTTGGATCATGTGCTTGCTCCGTCTTGAAAATTTACACGAATTACTCGTTTTTTACGAGTATTCTCGTAATTCGAGAACACTCGTAATTACGTGAATCCTCGTAATTACGCGAATCCTCGTAATTACGAGGATCTTCGGTTTTTCCGGATCCGTAAGTACCGTAGATCTCGTAATTACGGAGAACTCGTATTTTCGAAATTTTCGTAAAAAAAAAAAATCCGCAGTTTCGGAAGTCCGGAAAGTCCGAATAATCCGCTGTTCGCGGACGGGAGATAGTAAGGAGTCACCTCCCACTGGATTTCATTCTATAGTAAGGAGTCTCCTACCACTAGATTTCTTTGTATAGTAAGGAGTCTCCTGCCACTGGATTTCATTCTATAGTAAGGAGTCTCCTCCCACCCAATCACAGAGTGAGATGCCGTACTACACTCTCCAATAGGCTCGGTACGCACGTGATAATATTTGGTCATTGTGTTGAAATATTGCCAGATATGTTCTTAAACGCGACCAATAGGGTCGAACTCATTAAGATTGGGCGAAGTTTGATTAGATTTGTTGGTAAATTTTTGTTGATTGTACGGCCTTCATATATCCACACGTTTCCCTACCTGTTTATGCCATAGCGACCGTCTAATCTGTTATCACACTATTATTTGATTAATATAATAAAGGGCAATTATACTCACCTCAGCTCTCTCTTCTCCTCAGGCTTACAGTTTTTTAGGTCCTCACCACAGGATTTAACTAGAGATGGCCGGTTCGCGGACCCGAACCCGGATCCGCCGCGGATTTCTCCCCGTCCGCGAACAGCGGATTATTCCGGACTTTCCGGACTTCCGAACTGCGGATTTTTTTTTTTACGAAAATTTTCGAAAATACGAGTATCTCCGTAATTACGAGGATCTACGGTACTTACGGATCCGGAAAAACCAAGATCCTCGTAATTACGAGGATTCGCGTAATTACAGGATTCACGTAATTACAGTGTTCTCGTAATTACGAGAATACTCGTAAAAAACGAGTAATTCTGTAATTTTCAAGACGGAGCAAGCCACATGATCCAAATTAGCCATGGCAGCTATCATAGTTGTAGAAAGCCTCGTTTTTTTACGGAAATCTTCGTTTTTACGGGAATCCTCGTAATTTCGAAAAATACCGTTTTTTAAAGTCACGCTAGCGACTGTACTTTTTAGGTATTGTTGGCATTTATATGTGCTTCTAAGGCCATTACCCAGGTCCCTGAGTGGTTAGTGTACGTTACCAGGCTATTTGACCACTTTAATGCGATTTTGCCGAACTTTCATTTAATACGTTTAAACGGTCCGCTCACGATTTTCGAATTTTCGGATTTTTTCGAAAATCGCGGATCCTCGCGCGGACCGATTTTCGAAGTTGTGGACATCTCTAGATTTAACCTGCTTAAGCCAAATAAAGCAATCTAGCTTGATAGCTGATTCCAATTATTCCGCAGCCTGACCAATAGAATGACCCGGTGTGGAGGAAAGCACTTCCTTTGGGTGGTCTGGCCCCAGGCCGAATGGGGGTGGATCAATGCATCCACACGAAGGAAAGTGAGATATCTTCATTCAGGTTAAGCAGGCTTAACCCAGGGCAGAGGACCCAGCATATTAGATCCTCACCCTGGGTATTTCATTGGGGGTGGGGGGTGTTTAATACCCTATGTTCTTCTTTTAAAAATCTTACATTATGTCTGATTGGAAATAAAACTGGACAACTCGTTGGACAACACATTATCCGATGGTTGAACGATATTAGGAAACCACGATATTCCACACTTCTCTGTGGCTCATTGTACACACACACTGACTTCACCTACTACTACTACTCTACCTACAACTACCTTACATACCTACTACCTACCTCTACCTACCTATTACCTACTTACTACTCTACCTATTACCTACCTACTACCTACATTACTCACCTACACCTAACTGCTACCTACCTATTACCTACCTAATACCTCTATTGCCTATCTAACTACTCTACCTACTACCTACCTACTACAGCAAAAAATACCAAACTAATAAACCCCAACTAATCGCTCAAGCACTTTGTAAGACGCATTACTACATCATATTTAAGGATATTATTGCCCCTCCCCTTCAGGTTAGAGTAAGCTTGCCCCTCCCTCCATAACAGTCAATCAAAGCTGTGACTGCTGACATCACAACCAATGATTACTGTTTTTTGATCTGCTGCCTCCTCTCACAAGCCCCAGTTTATAAAATGCTCTATGAGCAGAGGGAGGAGGCGGATACCTTTTCCAAAACAGAAGCAAACTTAGCGTTAAATATATTCGCCTAACGTTCCATTTTAGAGAGGGACACTTATAAAAGTAACATGGTAGCACCACAGAAAATAAATGAAGATAGAAGATTTCGTACGACTCCACACATTACATTTTATCCAGTTGTCCCTCTTTTATGGTGAATTGGGCTGTGTGTTATATAGAAGGTCCATCTTCCGTTTAGTTTGATTTAAACAGTGAAGTAGGAGAGCATTGCATATTGTTTTCCCAAAGCAATCCCTTTATTTATACACATAAATAATATGCATAAGAGCAGAGATCAGTTCCCTTTAATATGTATAAATTACGTGTATTTGGAATGTAGGCACCTGTAGTACAGAACTGTAAGCTTAGACACCTTGTATTTCAGACTCAATTGTATATTATGACAGGATTCGAATAAAGGAACTTTTTTATTAAATAAGAAAGCAGCCATAGATGACCTTCCATATACTAAATACTACTTGTTTATCTACTTCCATGTATCTACATGAATGTGAGTACTGCTAGATCGCACTCCACTTGACTATGGAAGATAACTAAGTTTTTTTATTAAAGCAATAAAATAAAATAAAATGCGGGAAGTTTGAAACGAAAAACATTTCTTCCGTTTATATTTTTAGGGAATTGAATCTAAAAAAATATTCTACCGCCCAACCCAAGTCATTACTCAACACCCTTCAATGACCACAGAAAGCTGAGAAATCTGGAGTCCTGATGTGCCGCATCCTCTGCATGAAAACTCATTCCAATTCCTAATATAGGGGAAGTCACATCAAAGGAACAAAACTTCCTGAACAAGTGTTTACGGCAGAGATGGCAAACTTGATGCCCTCCGCAGAATTTCCTGGCTGCAAGATGGACCTTCTATATTACATACAGGCCACATTCGCTATTGCTTCTTCAATACAGAGGAGATCTGTGGTTAGACAGCCCATCGCACGAAACAAGTTAATTAGCTTTGTACAGAATACAACAATTCCACTATATTTAATGGAATTAATTAAAGGGCATAGCCCCTTTTAAAAACAATAAAACAATCTGAACTGCTATATTTACCAGCTTATTACATGCGTTTGTAACCAAATATTTAATGAAAGTTCTATTCCTTTCTGGTAAAGGTATCTGCCTCCTTCCTCTGCTCAATGAGCTTTTTATAAACTTGAGCATGTGCAGTGGAGGCAGCTGAGAAAAGATCATTTAATCATTGGCTGTAATATCTGAGCCACCTTCCTCTGCCAGAATCAGGCAATAATAACCTTATAATACATCTAATAATGTGCTGGATAAAACATTATGGCCACTTCACTGTGTTCGCCCCTAGATCACACAGAGTTCGATATATTCTTTCTAAGGAAGTCTGTGGAAGCATTCCCATGTTATCCATGAATACTTTCACAGCCCATGGACATTCCAGAACCAGATCTTCACTGCCCCGAGTAGCAGCTTTTAATCAAGGCTGACATCACAGCCAGTAATTGACTACTTGTTCATAAACTGTCTCCTATAAGCAGGTGTGAGCTAGTAAGGAGCTTGAGCAGCTTTAAGATGAGGTGGGTGCATTGAAGAAGGGGGTGGTGAACATCAAAATAAACATCTGTCCTATGGAAGTCCATGAGCTGTGTAATTATTGCAGTCTTGGTGTTTGGGTTGGAGGAAAAGGTTAATATAATTTGTTGTCTCAGGTGTACTCTAGCTTTTATTGGTTCTATGGCACAAGCATACACAAATACACTTACAAAACACACATACGGAAACATAATTTCAAGATTAAAGTCCTACCACTTTAAAATAAAAGCCACAGTAACAAAATATATACAGTATATTTGCTTAAAATTAAGTTTTAATGTAGTTTTAAGGTCATAAATGAAAAAATATATCCCACAAAGACACAGGTCTGCACACAACCCAGTGATGCACACTACACCAACCCACCCTTCCGTAACCATGTCAACCATACCTCAAACCATCATAAATGCAAAAACAAGCTCCCAAACCACATAGGAATCTTACTAAAGGATTTATATGGCAACCATGCCTAATCATAAAAAAATTCAAAAACATACCCCACAACCCAACACAGGTACACACACTAATGCACACCCACTCACCCTTCTGTTTTCATGGCAACCATACCTTCATCATCAAAAAGGTTAGTTTAACAGTTCTAAATGCAAAAACATACCCCAATTCCACCACAACACAGATAAGTTAGTGTATATGACATGCCCTCCTTCATTGGCAAATCAATAGTACTGATTATTCAAACTCACAGCACACCAGTCAAACACATTCATAAAGCTCAGTACAGTCATGGCGTGTTCCCTTCCAAACAGTGTCCTTTGGAAATTCAACGTTATACTTTCCCATTGTAGTCATTTTTGATAGGTTTATAATATTTATTGTAAGCCTTGTTTTCATTATTTTCCCATTAGATTACATAAAACAGGCTCCCTATTGGGGGCTAAGTCCCACTAGCACAATTCAGATCCACATGTGCTTGTATAGGGCTTACTGGCAGAAAACAGCACATGCGCACTGTATCGCACACAATCGCACGTTCTCCTGTGCACTCAAGTGGGGCCACAACATTAATACATAGTGTTCCACCAGTGCTTAAATCAAGAGCCCTGTCTACTCTCCTTTAGATAATTAGTGCAATAGTGGAAATATAATATACAATAAAGATCTGTCCAATTCACTGAATTATTACTAAGCTGAGCCCATAGCTACTGCTGACAGCAACATCAATCATCTAGCATTGAACCAGACAACTTTTTACTAACTATAATATTTAAGGTTATTATGAATTATGAAGTACATGACGCTAATCTTTACTCAAGCACAGAGATTCAATAAAAGTTCTTACGTTTAATTTTGCCCCAACCAATCAGATCTTATTTAACATTTAGAAAGCTAACATCTGATTGGTTTGGGCAAAATGAGCACCATTTTAACGATAAGAACTTTTATTGAATAACCCTGGTAGTCTCTACACATCACACATTAAGAGGTAGCGGAGAGTGAAAGAACCATAATGGTTTTATTTTCCATTTACAGTTTTAACAAACAAAGCAACATTTCTAGCAAGCCCATCCCAATAGCAATGTAAATCAAACAGAACCTGTCAGCCATTGAGAATCGTATCCAGCTAAGTCAATCTTCAGGCTGTGATAGTCCATTATCTGCAGTGAGTCTGTTTGCAGTCACCGCCTTAGGGTTTATTTATTTATTTTTCTTCTTCTGGTTTTAGGAATGAAAGTTCACCTCCGTTTGCTTTACGTTAACACTTCCCTCACTGGACTAAGTCTTTTTTTTAACCTGATAAAACATGTAGAAATGGTGGTTTGCGGTGTGATTCTGTTCCCCAATGACTTTACTTATATCACTTGTCTACATCTATATACTTGTGGGTCATTTTTGTTGACGGCAGTGATGGGGTCTTCTGTCCAGTATCTTCTCATAGTGGGTACCATGATGGAAAATGCATAAACCAGTGGTAAAATATCACCTCCAGAATTGGAAAAAAGTTGCTCACACACCCACAATCCCTCTTTTTTCGTTAAATGAAGCAGCAATAGTAAACTTACCGGCTATAGCCAGAGACAATACCTGGGCTGGGTCCTATACATGGCCATAACCATCTCCATCGGAAAGGCATGTATACTCTACTATATGATTGGTATATAATCCATACATTGCTGTGGGGGCCATGAATGAAGATGGGTATTGCCTATACACAGTCAATTGAACCTCTTACATGTAGTTGGGCTATCATCATCTTGGGCTACTAAGGGCCTCTCAAATCTGGTCCCCCCCTCCTTTAACTAGGCTGAGCTGATCTGGTATTGCCAGATTCCATCAGGGCTAAAGGGGGAACTGAGCAGAGTTAGGCTGAGGCTACCCCAACACACACCAGAATCGCACACGTAGCGCATGCGTCTAACGAATGTGACTGCATGTCCATTCTATGCTTTTCGTGCGTTTGCGCATCAATTTTGCTATTTTATATCTGCCATCGGAAATTGCAGAAAATGTTGCATTCCCACGGTTTCCATTCTAAGCAAAATCGCATGCAATACAATGCAAATGCGTGAAAAAACACGTGTGTGTGGCCGTCCGTTAAGTATTGTGGGTCACACAAACCTGCCAGTTACGTTTTACCTTATTTTCTATTATTGAGGATTTCTCTAGCATTGGAGAACTACCTCTTGGCTAGAATATCCAGAAAGAACCTTATCTTCTTTAAAACCCATCAATGATCAATGTCCCTTTTATAATGTGTGTGTGTCCACCTAGAACTGTTTCAGTAAGAGAGAAAGTGGGAAGAGCTCGCCGTACATTTATAAAAGGATTCCCACCGGTCTTCGCTCTCTCTACCCGACATGTGAAATGTTTTAACCTATTTTCCCAGCGGGATGATTTCTGATTTACTGAATCATCCATGTTCCCCAGCCAGATGGAACTTGTGTCTGGCAGTTAATAGGAAACTGGGATGGACAGCAAAGGATGGTGATTGAAATCCATCGAGGATGCGAATATCATTAACCATTTGCTTCCCTGTGCATGTGAAATACCAAATTCACAGAAAACAAAGACCCCCCTGTAAATAATATCAGAAATTCCATTTAATAATCATTGGACACCAAGGGCATTTTTGATTAACAAATAAATATTTTATAGATCATCCGTTTTTTTTTATTTTTTTATATTAATGTTTTTTGGTGGTTGACGCCTCTTGTACCTTGGATTCCCGGGGGTAGAATTCGGCTAACATGGATTCTGGGATACTGTTCAGCACATTCTTTTGGGAAGATACGAAGTAGCTGCCAGCCGATGTCCAATGATTCAAAGATGGTTCTGTTCTCATATGGACCTGAAAGGATGAGAATAGTCAATACTGCGCAGAAGGCGGTTGGATTCTCATGGCCTGAACTTAAAGGGCATGTCCGCCCTCAAAACAAAAAGAATTGGCTCGCAACCCCAACTGCTAATTTACCAGCTTATACATGCATTTGTAATCAGATATTTAGGATAATTCTTGTCCCTATTCTGTCCCTTATTCTCTGAGTAAGCAGTCTCCTCCCTCCTTGTAGTCATCAAACTGTCACTGCTGATATCACAGCCAATGATTGACTGCTGTTCACCTGCTGCTTTCTCTGCCACATGCTCAAGCTCATGGAGCAGAACGATACTTTGGCCAGAAAGAATAGAACTTATCATTAAATATCTGGTTACAAATAAGTAATATACTGGTAAAAATAGCAGTAGGGTTATGGGTTAAAACTTAATGCTCTGTGTAGAACCATCTCCTGCTGAGCTCAGAGTATTCTAGATTCTTAATGCATGCTTATAAGCGTGTTTAAAGCACGCTTAGCATAGATCATTGCTTTGGGGACATGCTCAGTGCTCAGAAGTGCATTTATGGGCTTTGAGGCACATAAGGAAGGGTCCAGACCTTACCCTGGGCGATGAACTGTTTCTCAAACTTCTGTAGAAACTCTAAATAGAGAAGATCGTCCGATGACAGCGCTTCCTCACCAACCACGGCCTTCATAGCTTGGACGTCTTTTCCAATGGCATAACAAGCATACTACGGAGAGAGCCAAAGCTCCATTAGATAATGAAAAATATACAGGATCAGGGGTTTGCTAGTTTATGCTAATAATATGCTATAATAAGCGAGTCCGCGTTCACTTCTACGCTGTTGATGTTAAAGGTCCTGTACAACCCTTTTTTATCTCACTTCTGTCTTCCTACTACACAAACTTTTTATTCTCTTGTTCATTTGTTTCCTGTCATTGTAAATAGAAGATTTACCACCTTATCCAGTCTAACTTCTCATATATAAGGATCTCCTCCCACTAGATTTTACCATAGTAGGATTCCTCCAATTGGTTCTCCTATTAAGGAGCCTTCCTCCCCTGGATTTCATTCTATATTAAGGAGTCTCCTCCACTAGATTTTATCCTATAGTAAGAAATCTCCTCCCTATTGGATCCATCTATAGTAAGGAGTCTCCTCCCACTAGATGTTATCCTATAGTAAGGATCTCTCCTCTTGGGTTTCATCCTATATTAAGAGTCTCCTCCACTGATTCTTCTATAGTAAGGAGTCTCCTCCACTAGATTTTATCCTATAGTAAGGAATCTCCTCCCATTGGTTTTCATCCTATATTAAGGAGTCTCCTCCCATTAGATTTCATCCTATAGTAGGAGTCTCCTCCCACTGGATTTCATTCTATATTAGGAGGTCTCCTCCCATTAGATTTTATCCTATAGTAAGGAATCTCCTCATCTCCTCCATTGGTTTTCATCCTATATTAAGAGTCTCCTCCACTGGATTTCATTCTATAGTAAGGAGTCTCCTACCACTAGATTCATCCTATAGTAAGGAGCTCCGGCCACTGGATTTCATTCTATAGTAGGAGTCTCCTCCCTCTAGATTTTATCCTATAGTAGAATCTCCTCCCACTAGATTTCATCCTATAGTAAGGAGTCTCCTCCCACTGGAATTCATTCTATAGTAAGAGTCTCCTCCCACTGATTTCATCCTATAGTTAAGGAGTCTCCTCCCACTGGTTTCATTCTATAGTAAGGAGTCTCCTCCCACTAGATTTTATCCTATAGTAAGGAATCTCCTCCCATTGGGTTTCATCCTATATTAAGGAGTCTCCTCCCATTAGATTTCATCCTATAGTAAGGAGTCTCCTCCCACTGGATTTCATTCTATATTAAGGAGTCTCCTCCCATTAGATTTTATCCTATAGTAAGGAATCTCCTCCCATTGGGTTTCATCCTATATTAAGGAGTCTCCTCCACTGGATTTCATTCTATAGTAAGGAGTCTCCTACCACTAGATTTCATCTAAGTAGGAGTCTCTCGGCCACTGGATTTCAATTCTATAGTAAGGAGTCTCCTCCCTCTAGATTTTATCCTATAGTAAGAAGTCTCCTCCCACTAGATTTCATCCTAAGTAAGGAGTCTCCTCCCACTGGAATTCATTCTATAGTAAGGAGTCTCCTCCCCTGGATTTCATCCATATAAGAGTCTCCTCCCACTGGATTTCATTCTATAGTAAGGAGTCTCTCCCACTGATTCATTCTATAGTAAGGAGTCTCCTCCCACTGGATTTCATCCCATAGTAAGGAGTCACCTCCCACTGGATTTCATTCTATGTAAGGATCTCCTACACTAGATTTCTTTGTAAAGGAGTCCTCCTGCCACTGGATTTCATTCTATAGTAAGAGTCTCCTCCCACTAGTTTTTTCCTATAGTAGAAGTCTCCTCCCACTAATTTTCATCCTATAGTAAGGAGTCCTCCCACTGGTTTTTCATTCTATAGTAAGGAATCTCCTACCACTAGATTTCATCCTATAGTAAGATGTCTCCTGCCACTGGATTTCATTTTATAGTAAGGAGTCTCCTCCCACTAGATTTTATTCTATAGTAGAAGTCTCCTCCACTAGATTTCATCCTATAGTAAGTTCACCTCCCACTGGATTTCATTCTATAGTAAGGAGTCTCCTACCACTAGATTTCTTTGTATAGTAAGGAGTCTCCTGCCACTGATTTCATCTATTTAAGGAGTCCCTCCCACTAGATTTTTTCCTATAGTAAGAAGTCACTCCCACTAGATTTCATCCTATAGTAAGGAGTCCCTCCCCCTGGATTTCATTCTATAGTAAGGAATCTCCTACCACAGATTTCATCCTATAGAGATGTTCTCCTCCCACTGGATTTCATTCTATAGGAAGGTCTCCTCCCCACTGGATTTCATCCTATAGTTAGGAGTCTCCTCCCACTGGATTTCATTCTATAGTAAGGAGTCTCCTCCCACTGGATTTCATTCTATAGTAAGGAATCTCCTACACTAGATTCACCTATAGTAAGAGTCTCCTGCCACTGGATTTCATTTTATAGTAGGAGTCTCCTCCCACTAGATTTTATTCTGTAAGAGTCTCCTCACACTAGATTTTTTCCTATAGTAAGGAGTCACCTCCCACTGGATTTCCTCTATAGTAAGGAGTCTCCTACCACTAGATTTCTTTGTTAGTAAGGAGTCTCCTGCCACGGATTTCATTCTATAGTAAGGAGTCTCCTCCCACTAGATTTTTTCCTTATAGTAAGTCTCCTCCCAGATTCACTCCTATAGTAAGGAGTCTCCTCCCACTGGATTTCATTCTATAGTAAGGAATCTCCTACCACTAGATTTCATCCTATAGTAAGATGTCTCCTCCCACTGGATTTCATTCTATAGTAAGAAGTCTCCTCCACTGGATTTCATCCTATGTAAGGAGTCTCCTCCCACTGGATTTCATTCTATAGTAAGGAGTCTCCTTCCACGGGATTTCATTCTAGTAGT
>JAACNH010005512.1:0-20072 GCA_019447015.1 Hymenochirus boettgeri
ATCGGTATTTTACGATAACGATAACGATTTTTTATAAATAGGGCCCACTGCATTCCGTTTCTGTTCATTTTTAATGTTGATGCTACATCACAGCATGTAAAAGAATATCAGTAATTTATCATCCGCAAAATACTTTCAGGAAGATTCAATAAAATTAAATAAGATCTGATTGGTTGGGGCACATTTAATTTATATCCCATTGCACGGCATAAGCACTTTAATCACATTTGCCCTTTGTGCTGGGGACTTGCTCTGTATTTTCTGGTTTTGAAGGACTGAATAGCAGGTACAACATCTTATAGGGGAATATTATATATATTGTATTATATTGGTTTTATTAATAATTATGCATAGGTAGGTAATATTTGCATTTTTATACTGTCATTTCATAAATAAATATAAAAAAATTTGGTTGTGTTAATTGTTTTATCGTCTTTCTTATACATATAAATATATATTTATCTGCACTTTGTCTTCTTACATATATATGTCTTTAGCATTTTACAGATCACAAAGTGACCTACTTGTTAGAGTTTTTTTATAAAGAAAGGGAAGGAGGAGTATTTGGTGGTATTAAAAGAATGTTTTTGAGTGTAGTTTATTTTAACTTTATTTCTTCTGGTTTGTCTTTTAAAACCCACATGTTCTTCTATATGTATTGTTCACAAACATAACAAAATGGCTTGTGGGGGCGTGGCTTGACACCAGCTAAGATGGCCGCATAATCCTTGTGCTCCCGGATCTAATCCTCTGCAACAGCACATATTAGATACGCGTACATTCAAGTGCTGCACCACAGCAAACCCTCCCCAACTACCCCCGGCATGGGTAAAAACAAGAGAGGGGAAACCAAAACCCCGCAACTAGAACACTTTTTCCAAAAAGCGGGAGAATCGGAGGAACAGGCCAAAAGCTCGGCGCCATCATCTCCCATATCAACACGCGACCGCACAAGTGAGGAACATCCACAAACCGCCACAATCCTGGAGCAACAACAGCGGATTACAAATACCCTGAAAAAAGAGTTCCAAAGAAGCATAGCAGAACTCAAGGCCGACCTCACACAATTGGGGAAAGCACCACCCACATGGAGGACAGGCTGGATGAGGTAACTGACTTTGTCCAGCACCTGGACGCAGCACACACTACACTGCGCACAGACCTGGAACAACTAATCCTCCAGCATGATGACTTAGAAAACAGGGAAAGGAGACAAAACATAAGAATTAGAGGCATACCCGATAATGTGACTGACACAGACCTACCCAAGTACCTGTTGGAGTTATTCAAACATCTGGCTCCTCAATCCCCGCTAGAGGAATGGAAATGGGACAGAGCCCACTGCGCTCTGGGACCTCGACCCTTGAACACATCCTACCCTAAGGACGTGATCCTGAAACTACATTACTACACCAGCAAAGACACTCTGATGCAAGCTACCAGAAACCAACAATCCATCCACTTCAGAGGACCGAACTATTCAGCGACTTATCTCCACTCACCCTGTCAAAAAGACGCCAGATGAAACCCGCTACCACCATCCTGGGAAGGCATGGGATACAATATAAATGGGGCTTCCCGTTTTGTCTAATAATTTTACATCCAGACCAACAATACTCCGCCAGAACACCAAGTGAAGCAGCACGCATCCTAGCAAAAATAGGATTGCCTATACCAGCAGAAGACCCCAACCCGAATTCTCCTAGAAAACCTTCCAGACCAGACTGGGAAAAGCTCCCGAAACGTCCCCCCAAAAACCGAAGCAAAAACAACACCCATAACCCGGAAGCTTCAACAGCCTGAACGGAACTCCTCTAACTAGATAAGTATATACAAAAATGCTTATTTACTAACTGTCTGCAATAAACCTTAAGACTTTGCTGTCTAAACCCCCCACAACCGAGGATTACCCAATCCAGTCCTAACTCCCCATCCATTACCAACCCCCCCCCCCAATCACCATACCCCTGTAACATATTTTCCCTCAACAAAGAAAATCGTCCGGAACAACACAAGTTGCCCACCCTATACTCTCCTCCGGAACAGACTACCTCCCCCGGGCCATCGGAGTTGGAGCCTTCCACCCACCCCCCAGCTCCATCCACACCTAAATCCATACTTCAAGTTAACGGTAACGCACAACAAGTGCGTATACCGTATATACTCGAGTATAAGCCGACCCGAGTATAAGCTGATGTACCCATTTTTACCTGAAAAATTAATAAAAACTGATTGACTCGAGTATAAGCCGAGGGTAGAAATTATCACCACTACTGCAAACCTGTAATTACCTAAAATGATTATAAAATGAACATGAATAAAGAGGAGGTCCATGTTTTATTTTTAGAGTATTTATTTTCAAATAAAAACAACCTGCTTTGTAGTCACTATATGCATTAAAGCAACTGGGAAACCTTTTTGCTGAATCAAAGTTTAATGGCTTGAGCAGCAATATGAAACATGCAGTACGGTACTCTACTCTAAAAAATCTCTACTCTAAAATCCTTCAGTCAGATTCCTCATCATCAGTTTCTCCAAATAGTGCCTCAAATTCAGCTGGTGTAATGTCATTTGCATAGACATTAGCATCACCATCATCAATATTTACATCATCTTCATCGCTGCTGCTGTGCTGAAACAAAGCATCGTCTTCTGTACCATCCATGGCGTTACTTATACCACACTTCTAAAAAGCACGTTTGATGATGTCTTCTGGAATGTCCTCCCATGCATCTCGGACCCACTTTGCTACTAATTCTAAGTCAGGCTTCATAAGATTTCCACCTTTTGTCAATTTAGCTTGACCAGATGACATCCATTCGTGCCACATTTTTCGCACACGGTCTTTAAAAGGTTTGTTTTTAGACACATCCAAGGGCTGTAAAACAGATGTAAGCCCACCAGGAATAACAGCCAAAGTGGTTTGAAATGACTAAGCCATTTTTTTGACATCCTCACATATATGGGCTCTAAACATATCCCAAAATAACAATTAGGGTTTTTTTTTTTAAAGCTACTCCTGGTCGTCCATTCCAAATCTCTTCTAGCCATTTTTTTGTTCCTTGTTCATCCATCCCGCCTTTAACATGTGGGCGGACAGTAATTCGTTGGGGAAATTTGGCATTCTTAGGCAAGGTCTTCCTTTTAAATATAATAACAGGACGCAGCTTGACTCCATTGGCCAAACATGCCAGAACCACTGTGAAATGATTTTTTTCATTCCTGGTTGTTCTAAGGAAAATAGTTTTTTCTCCCAAGGTTGCCACTGTTCTGTTGCTTGGAAGATCAAAAGTCATTGCTGTCTCATCCATATTCCTGATACTTCCAAGGTCATAATTATACAACTTTCTTTGTTTTATAATGAATTGATGGAATGACATGACCTTTTCTTCCAGATTCTGTGGCAGCTTTTGTGATATCTTCGTTCTCTGGCGCAAGCAAAGTCCAAACCGATTCATGAATCGGGTACACCATCCAGCTGATGCAACAAATTTCTCAATACCCGCTGTTTTATATTTCCCATCTTTAGCCATTTGAAGGGCACATAATCGAATTGCCATGCGTGATATACAGTATCCATTTTGACGACATTCCACAACCCATTTATGCAAGTCAGTCTCTAGAGCCCCACATGAGGTTGTTAAACCACAACAAGCCTTTTTTGACTTCGGCATCTTCTCCAATTCTGACTTAATTTTTCGCCAAACTCGAACCTGTTTATCGTCAACGCCAAATTCCCGGCCTGCAGTGGAATTATTGCTTTCCTCTGCTCTTGAAACAACCTTGAGTTTAAATCCAGCATCGTAAGATCAGCTTTTTTGTTTTCTTCCACGACCAACCGTTTCTAACAGATTAAAAATACACAGAAGAGCCAGTAAGAAGACTTGAACCCCATACCGTAGTTAAGTGAGGCACAGATTACTGCTTTTATATCAAGGTATTCAGCCTTCTAAGTCAGTATTGTTTTGAGGCTTTAGTTGCCCTTTAAATAGATAGCAGAATTGCCATAAAGTACTGTACGGTAATCCCATACAGTAGTCCCACACAATGCCGGTTATAGCCAAATCCAGTACTGGACTCATTTCCTTGGCACTCCAGATGTTTGGAAATACCGTACTACTACTGGCAATACTGGCAAGTTCAACAACAAAAAAAATCCCCTTGCCCAACTTGGTAACACATCATTGTATTCTTTTGAGGCACTCCAGATGTTTGGAAACTACAACTCCCAGCATACTTTGGTTGCTGGGAGTTGTAGTTCCTAAACATCTCTAGTGCCAAGTTCAAAAAAAAAAAAAATTACCAGTACCTTTCCCATCTTTCTGTAACCCATCTTT
Source organism: Hymenochirus boettgeri (assembly GCA_019447015.1). Classification (NCBI taxonomy): domain Eukaryota; kingdom Metazoa; phylum Chordata; class Amphibia; order Anura; family Pipidae; genus Hymenochirus; species Hymenochirus boettgeri. The sequence goes on from JAACNH010005512.1 coordinate 4,338, forward strand.
CTGTTGGCACTCCAGATGTTTGGAAACTACAACTCCCAGCAATCAAAGCATGCTGGGAGTTGTAGTTTCCTAACATTTGTATTGGCATTTGTACCCCCAAATTCCAGTAAGAATAACCAGTAACCAGGCAATAATTGAATATATGGTAACTTACTGGTCCCACAGGACCGGACAGGAGCATAGGAAAGCTTGCTCCTCCCCTGCTCCTCCATTCCGGCAGATTACTGTAGTACAGTCCATACGTAATGGAGCGCCCGCGCCTAACGTGCCCGCGTGCACATACCAGTACCCGCTCGTTCTCTCTGCATCTCTGCATCGGTCTCCCTGCATCGGTCTCCTGGCATATCAGGCAGCTGTATCAGGCGACCTAATGGACTGGTAAGTGAAAAACCTTACCAGTGAAAAACCATTTCCAGCTCATTTTTGATGCGAGACTTCCTTATCAGCAAAACATGCCCACTACAAATAGAAACAACACAAATCTGCCCTCAAGGCAGATACATCATAATCCAAGGACAACTAGCGAACCACCAAATACTTCTATGCAATATATATGCCCTAAACACCGGTCAAATCAAATTCCTCAACAAAATCATGAAGAAAATAACACCAATCCAATGCCCCAACAAAATCATTGGAGGGGATTTCAATACCATATTCTCCCCAACCCGAGATAGACAACAGCTACATCCCAAACCACCTCACCCAGAACTACTAGAAACATCCAGAAAATTCCGTCAACTAATAAGATCTAACTCCATGTATGACACATGGCGACTGGATCACCCTACAGAAAAACAATTTACATACTACTCTGCAGCATTTAAAGTCCACACCAGACTGGACTATTTCCTAATTTCAGCCCCCACACTAAAGATATTCCAAACTTCTACAATTAACTCCATCACGTGGTCAGACCACTCCCCAATCAAAATGATATTAAACCTTTCCACGCCAACAACCAAGTATGGAAACTGGAGACTAAATGAGTCCCTACTCAAACGCCCTGAAGTAACAAACTCCTTGGGGAAAGTACTACAGGACTACTTCGAGCTAAACGACAACACAACAAACTCCCAGACAACGGTATGGGAGGCCCATAAAGCCGTTCAGAGAGGTTATTTAATACAATGGGGATCCCGACTCAAACGAGACCAACTACTTCAAACTACAAAAACCCAAGCAGAATTAACCTCCCTGGAAAAAACTCTATACCAAAAACCTACATTCAAAATCCTCAAGAAAGTGATAGCCCTAAGGGCTAAATTGAAACAACTAGCATTAAACAAAGCAGAAAAATCCATGTCATGGTCCAAGCAAAACTTCTACGAAAAAGCTAACAAGGCACATACCATGCTAGGAAAACAGCTAAAGCTCCAAACCTCATCTACCACAATACACACTATCAAAAACAAACAAGGCACCCTTCTCAACCACCCAAATCAGATTTCGAATCAGAATTCAAATCCTTCTACAAAAATCTCTACAACAAAACAGCTAAACCCAAACATACATCAGAATACTTAAGAGAAGTTAACACTTACCTCAACACTTGCAACATACCGAAACTAACATCCAATCAACTGAAATCCCTGAATAAACCCATCACCTCTGAAGAACTGGAACAAACAATTAAAAATATGCCAAGCGGTAAAACCCCAGGCCCGGCTACTTCTACTATAAAACCATTCAACACCTCCTCAACCCGAAGTTTCTAGAACTTTTTAACAGTTTCATGACCGGTGAACCAATACCCCAAACAATGTCACAATCCTATCTCATTGTTTTACCAAAACCAGGTAAAGATCCCACCAACTGCTCAAGCTACAGGCCAATCGCCCTACTGAATTCGGACCCCAAAATCTACTCTTAAGATCCTAGCAAACAGACTGGCCACCCTCCTACCATCATTAATACATATGGACCAAGTTGGCTTCACAATGGGCAGACAAGTCTGGGACACCCGCCGAATAATAGATCTCATTGATATAATCAATCGAAACCAACAATCAGCACTAGTGTTAAGTCTAGACGCTGAAAAAGCTTTCGATAGAGTAAACTGGCACTTTTTATTCGCTACCCTATCTCATTTGGGGCTTCATGGTCCATTTCTCACAGCCATACAATCACTATACCAATCTCCACAAATGCAAATTAAACTTCCCTTGGCTCTCTCCACGCCTTTCAACATAGGCAACGGCACCCGTCAAGGCTGCCCACTCTCTCCATTATTATACGCATAAAACTCCTAGCAGCCAGAATATGGCAATCCCCAATTATACTTGGTATAAGCATTGGAACCGACCACCACAAAATTCTACTATACGCAGATGACGTCCTATTAACAATTCAGAAACCTTTGACATCTCTCCCAAATCTCCACCTGGAACTGCAAGTCTACATGAATGGAGACAAAACAGCAGCCTTACCTATAAATATTAACCCAGCACAAGTTAAGCTCTTAAAACTCAACTTCCCCTACAACTGGCAAACAGAAAAATTACCATATCTGGGTATCAACGTTACTACCAAATACAATAACCTATATGCCGCAAACTACACCCCATTGCTAGCAAAAATCCGCTCCCAAATGCAAAAATGGCAAACATTATTAACATCCTGGTTCGGCAGGATAGCAGCTGTTAAGATGTCCATCCTCCCTAAAATTCTCTACTTATTCAGCACCTTACCAATAGAAGTACCAACAAAATCAATAAAACAAATTTAAAGAGACCTAACCCACTACATCTGGGGGAAAAAAGCACACAGAATCTCCAACAAAGTGATGACAGCACCCCGAACAAAAGGAGGGCTGGCAGTCCCAGACATAAATTATTTCTACGCAGCCCAACTTAGACAATTAATGCACTGGACAACCCCCAACCCTAACACCAGATGGGCCGCTCTAGAAACCGAATGGATATTCCCGATCCACACCCTAGATTATCTGCTGAACGAAAACCACAATACAAGAGAGACCCCCAAACCCCCCCTGTCATCCATGATATGGTCCAAAAGACTCTGGAACATAACCAACAAGCACAAAATGCTGATACAACATTCCTCACAATTTAAACCATTTATTCGCACAAAGAACATCCCAAACAGCACCGAACCAAGAATCTTTACCCCATGGCTGAATGCGAAACTTTTAAGTTACCATGACATTATAGATCCAATAACATGCCAACTGAAACCTCTAGAAGACCTACAAAAGAAACATAAACTCCCCCCCTCATCGTGGTTCACATACCACCAAATCGCCAACTATGCCCTCAGCCTCACCAAAACAGACACCTTCCCCCATCCGACAGCATTCGAAGCTCTACTAGCAAGAGGACCTCTTCAAAGAGCCCTAACCTCTAATATATATAACCTCCTAAACTCCCACCAAACTGAACAACCAATCAAACACCTATATATGCTGAAATGGGAAACAGCCCTGGGAGAAACAATCAATATAGAAGACTGGGAAAAAATTTGGGAACAAACAGCAAAGACCTCCATATGCACCATTTACAAAATACTTATGCACTGGTACTACACCCCAGAAAAACTGCACAAAATGTTCCCCACAACCTCCAAACTATGTTGGAGATGCCAGCAACAAACAGGCACTTTAATACATATATTCTGGGAATGTACCCTACTAACCCCATTCTGGCAGAACATCCAAGACATCCTCCAAAGGATCCTACAAATTCCATTACAATTGACCAACAAAAATGTCTTGCTAAATCTGCCTATCCCGACACTCACCAGAAAAGAATGGACATTGACACGACACCTTCTCATGGCAGCTAAATGCCTCATTTCTAAACAATGGAAATCATCCAGCCCTCCCTTGAATCTGGAATACTTAATAAAAGTAAGAGATATTAAAAATATGGGATATTTAACCGCATGCTTGCAAAACAAATTAACTAAATTTGCTGAGATTTGGGACCCATGGGACACTCAAGAAATCCAAATGTAAACAATCACAAATTTCTAGAATTAACCTCCATGAATTTCAAAGAAATTCAACCAGTAACTCACAAAGGCGGCAACTATACCCAAAACTTAAACACAAAAGAAAAGTTTAAAAACGCTAAGAAAATACCAATATATCTCCAAACTAAACCAAGACCGCAATCGACTCTAGTAAACTCTTCCCTTCCTTTTTCTTTCCCTTCCCCCCCCTTTTAACTTATATCTATGTTCTCTCTCCTTCAAACTGAGACTTTCGCCTCACTTAACCCTAGAAAACCTAACCCTCTCTAACTACTATCTCAGTAATATACTTAAAATGTAAAACAATAAAAATGTTATGACCAACAATTAAGATGCTTATTATATTATATAATCTCAACACCAAACGTCATACCATTGTACCAATGTTTGCTAACATGAAAATGTTCTCTATTCTATATGTTTATTTTTCTTGAAAAAAAAAAACCCAATAAAAATCAAAGTTGAAAAAAAAATAAAATGGCTTGTATTCAATTTTCTAAACTGGTTACATGACCACACTTTATGCTAAAGGAAAGATTACCATAGGTTTAACTCAAGCAGACCTTAATACACCTTTGTGTATATACGCCTTCAAACTGACTTTATCTATGTACATACTTTCCTTGTTTCCTACTGGCAGGGAAGGGGTAAAACCTGACAATTACATAGCACTTCCAGTAGAAAATGAATTCTTTGATTTCTCCCATAGGATCTAGATGCTTCAGAGAACCTCTTTGAAATCTGGGCCACTATTTCATACATATTTCATTGCATAGCATCAGTCATGCGACTACATTTTGAGAATGGGTAACCCCTTGATGACAGTTATGTAACCGCACCTTGCAAACTCTGCTAAATTCGGTGTTAGAATGTTGTTTTCTGATCACAGCTCAGATGTTACGGCCCGTAGGTTCATGTTTTTAACACAGTTCTGCTATTTAGTTCTTGTGCCCAATGTCCTTTTCTTACAGCAATAAAAGGAACTTGTGGTTTTTCTTATTATTTATAAACTTAAGGTTACACGAGACAAGGAATGAGCATTTCTGTATGAGTCATGTGTATTTTTAACTGTCATTGCAGGACCCTGTGTATGGGAGAGGGAAGCTGGGAGAAATCCAGGGTTTGGTTTTAGGAATGCTGGACACGTTTAACTATGAACAGGTACATTTACTGTTTGGTAAGGTATCGCTGCTAGCAATAACGACTGTTTTCTGTAGAACTGGTCAGATCAACAACCATGGACTTTGCAAATCCTCTAGTCAATGCACAGATTTGATAACGGCTCTCAGTGCATAGCGAATGGGGTTTTCCCATTCCAAAACTTTAACGCCAGTTATCTGCTGGACTTAAAGTTTCTGTCTTAAAGAGCCATTATCGATACCGTAACCGATACCTTCCAGCGCTTGTGCGACACAGTTTTTGCAGTTACGGGTTAAAGTTACGTTAACCCTTGCTGCATGGGTAAACGTTACTTTTAGACAGAAAAAGATGTTTACGACTCTCGGTACATATCCCTGATCATGTTTTGGTAGTAAAATTATATTTACTCATGACAAAGCTGAAGCCTCGTTTTGTTGACTAAATGCTGTTTTCTCACTGCTTCTACTCATAGACTTTGCTGGAAACTACCACAAGTCTACTGTACCAAGACCTGCACTGGTCTCTTCAAAACCTGAAGGCTTCCATCACCCGTGCTCTAGTTCCCAAACAGGACTACTGCTGTGTGTGTCTGCAACAGTACAAGAGGAAGCAGGAGGCTTCTGATGAAATCATAGTATTCAGGTAGCTTATGGGTAGCATGTACACAAATCACTCATCAAATTAAAGATTTTAGAGGAATTCTTTGGAAGCCTAATGTCTTGCCTGTAGAGACTGGCTGGAAAAAACGTAACATATATATATATATATATATATATATATATATATATATAACATTTTTTGTATGGTATATAAAGCGTTGTGTAATGTTATATGGTATTAGGGTAATAAGGAACTATGTGAGAATAAAACAGTAGAGATAACTACTATAAATACTATTACCAACTGTAAAATCCTGTGTTAAAGATGCAAAAACCCATTTGCGGCAAGACTTCTTTGACTGAGTAATGCAATAATACATCATGCCTGTGGCCACAAAAGGTAGTGGTTGTGTCTCTTTAATTTCCCTGTGTATGTGTTTTATAGTGATTCTTGGGTACACAGTGGTGAACAATACTTTAAGCTGGGTTTATACCTTGGGATCCTTCATCCCGACTGACTGTTTGCCTCTAGCAACTGGTCTGCCAGGACGAAGGACCGTCGGTGGTGGCAAAAGTACCCATGGCCGACAGTTCGCCACAAACTGAGCATGCAACTATAGAGGGCCATGTTATCGGCCATGGTTTCCCCCACGTTCGATCACCCATTCATCTGATTCTGGTGGACAGAGGAATGGTCAGATGATGGTCGCAGGTAAACCTGAAAGCCTTGTTAAGTTTTGTCCCCTTATGATAATGATTCTGCTTTAGTGATTAGGGTCATAAGTTACCCTGATTACAAACTGTAGTCATGTTTCCATTTATAAATCAGAGCTGCCATGCTCTGTTACCTCTGTATTCAGTTAGTAAACTGTGCCCCTCATCATTGGTGTCTTGAAAAGTCATTAAAAATAGGTTATCTTTTTCTTTTCAAAATTGCTGCTGCTTTGTGTGGTGATTTTGCTTTATTTATTCACACACACATTGTATTTTGGCAGCCTGTAGCAAGCGCTGCTTTTATGTCTTAGAACTGGTTAACTGAGAATCTTTTGCCAATGCTTTATACAGTGGGATTACAAGAGGTAATAATAATATATTTTATCATTCTATTTTCATTTGAAATCCAAAATCTTTTTATGACCCAGGATTTATTCTAAAATAATCAAACCACAAAATAAAGGAAATGAGAAATGGGAGTTACTGTTTGTTATTAATGTATTTATGTCTTCACCAGCTGTGGCCACATTTACCACTCTCTCTGTCTCCTGAGCAAGGACTGCAAGGTTGAAGCTGGTGGCCAGAGTCAGTGGATCTGCTATAGGTGCAACTCTGGCAGCAAAGGGAGAGTAGGGAGGCAGACAGTGACTGATGTGAAGAAAGGGCGGACGGCATCCTTGGTGCAGGTAGGTGCTACTCCTTCTCCATTTTGTTTAATTCCATTTACTATTTTTCATTGTCAAACATTGTTTTTGACTGGAACAGGTTAGAGGAGCCCCTTCTCATTCATCCAGAGAGGAGTCTACCAAGAAGGTAAGAATTTTCGAACAGTGTATGTGTGTGCCATTACATCAGTATCATTATACTTTATCTATGCTCAGTGCTTATTAGCATATTATTCTATACTATAAATAACTATTGGGGTGAACACCTGCAGTGAGAATGTTTTTACTTGTGAAATCCCAAGACCAACATCTGTTTCTTGCAATCCGATAGGTGTGTGCAATTGGATAGCAGGGTAGCGGAGTGTTGAGAGGGAGTTATTGTTTGTTTATGAATGCAGTTACCTAAATTATATAGTCTTATACTCTTAGTGGGTATTGAATACCAATATAGTATACACCTGTCAGTTCCTATCCATAAAAATAGAGACATTTGATGGGGGTGGGGGGACATGCATGATATCAATTAATTTGGATAAGGCAGACTTTCATCAAAATATAGTCCAGCTTATGAGAGAAAAGTCTACCCATCTTCAGTGTGATAATAAAGTTAAAATTTAGTTGTTAAATTTGGTGGATCAGATAGAAAATAAAGTGATCCACCTAATGCCATAGGTTGTTGAACAGTGAACCTCAAGTTCTCTACCTCAGGATCAGCAGGTTATTTGGCTGGAACATAATTTGTTATGTCTCCCTATGGTACAGCCTTCCACATTCTGATAAATTTCTGCAGAACATTATAGGACAATGAAGCATTTGTGTATAGGAAATTCCTTAGAACTGGGTTCCTGGTTTATGCACATGGTATCTGTGCCATACAAAATGTTTGACATACATTAATAAGTAGAATTAACTCCAGTGATTTGAGTTACTGTCTGACGTATTGTATTTATCTTCTTTCCCTTGTACAGTACATTTTTTCATCTTGCTGCATTGCTTAGGGTCATATAAAAGCTTCTTCAGAGCCTTCACTAAAAATTATAATTAAAGAGATGCTGAAACTGCCTTTTCTGACTTTGTTTACTGCTTTGACTTATCAAAAGTGCCCTCAGTGCATAAACCCTTCCAGACAGTCACAATACGAGCAGATGTTCTGACTTATGCACTGAGACTGCGGCCTTATTCTTCATTCATAAATCTACACAAAATTTGAATTCTAAAGTTTATCCTTAAAGGGCATCTATACCGAAAAATAGGTTATTTTAAAATTGACCGTAACTGGAAACTATAATTCTTCCTATCCACCACAGTATCATTTTTTGTTGATCTGCCCTCTATTTCTTTAGATATTCAATCTAAAACTTCTTATATTTCAGCTGACAATCAAGTTCCTTGCTCTCAAAAACTATTCTTCTGTGAGTTGTTTTACTGTAGCTGGAATGGTGACAGGGTTTTGACAGTTGGAATGCTGTGTGCAGACTTGATTATTGGTTTGTGGGAAAAAAAGTCAGGTTGGATGGAAGTGGGAGTGGTTAAAAGAGGGAGGGGGGATATTGCGCCTAAACAAAATGTGTGCTTGATTGAAGCCATGCCTCAACAAACGCACACCCAGAGTAAGTGCTACTTACATGTATTAATTTATAGATTAAGATGAGGCAAAGTCATTTTTTCAGTATAGTGTCCGTTTAAATAAAAATAATATAAATTGTAAATGAAAATTAAACAAATTAAATATTAAAGATGAAAATACTACCAAAATAATACATTAACATTAGTTATTGTTTTATTTATAAAAAGTTATTTTTCAGATCTGTAGTTACAGCACTTTAAAGGCTTATTCAATAAGAGGTGCAAAAACATTCCATAACTGTTACTTTGCCTCAACCAATCAGATGTTCACCCAGATTTTGTTGAAGAAGCCCATTATTTTGTCTGTTTGGGAATCTAGACAGATACAGACACAACATCTCTTGCTAATCTCATTTTATCCAAGCCCACACAAAATTTATAGCCATTCCCCGGGCCATTTTATTAGAATGGAGACTGTTATGACAAAATAAATAAGGAGTTGAGTATCAAGAACGCCAGAGCCAGAGTAAGGTCTATGGAGGCCCCTGGGTCCCCATAGCATAGAAAAGGATGTGTTTAAAGAGAACTATAGTGTTCTCTTTTCAACCCAAGCCACTCCCTTCACTAATAGTAACCAGGGTGGGGACCTAAACTGCTAGGTCCTCTCCTAAATGAGAAATGTGTTAATAGCAATAAAAGGCTGAATTTTGATTAATAGGGAAAGTTATACAGATTAGTTTTATATTTATGAGGAAAAAAACGATTTGTGCTGAGCTAGAACAACACTATGTAATTCCCATGCAGTTCATTGTGGTGCCCATCTCAGCTGTTTCCCATTAAATTAGATAAATGAGTAGGGACTATAAACTCATCTGTCCAGTTCTGAAGAGATAAAGAAATCAGAGAGGGGAAGAAGGGGAAAATAAAACTGATCGTTTCCATGACAACAGGCAAACTGGTGCGTGATGTTGAAGCGGAGAAGGCGCTCAGGTTGATAGTGAGAAATAGTTCAGAAGAAGTAATTACACGGTGTATTTTCACAGCATGAGAACATGTAGGTATAGACATTACCACCAAACTGAGGATGAAAGCAGGAAAGCAACATACACCAGAGTCTCAATAAAACCAAATTACACAGCCAGTTAGCAGATTTTCTAAATGATGTAGCATTTATTTTAAGTTTTCCTTCCCAGTGTCCTTGGTTATGTTTAATGTTCTTCATTATACACATTTACAACTGTAATATATGAAATAGCAACACGTTTTTGTCCGAATTAATGTTGTAGTAATAATTTAAGCCATTTTATTTTACCATTTCTCACTTTAAATGTTTGCTAGTCAAGCTCTGACACCATCCTGGACCCGCAGCAGTTACAATCTTTCAAGCAGATCTGCCGTCTTTACAAAGGAACCTCAAGGGTAAAAAATGTATTTCTGCACTATTACATAAAGCTCAAGGTAAAATAGCATTAGAAACAAATAAATGATTCCTTGCTTAGCAGTGGAGCTGTTGTAACTAGTAATGTACACCGTGATCTTAGGATCATTTACCCCATGAATGTGCGCAAGGTTTAGACACCTTGTTGCTAGTCTAATTGGTATTATTACAAATAATGCAGAATTAAAATGACTAGTAGCTGAGGTTTACTGCACAAAAGCAGTTGTATTCCATCTGGGTTGGGGTCCCAGGCTTCAAATATTTATACAACTGTGAGGCCTTTTATATACAGTATTTCTTTGTGTATTTGATATAGACTTTGTAATGATTTTGGACATCATAGAGGTTAAAATAAATCAGATTCGTACCTTGTTTTGCTTAATGCCACCACCATTGTATGGACAGCTTTAATATCTGTGCTCTAGTTCATATCGACTGGTAAAGAAATACCACATTCCGTCACATTAATGCCTTTCTCTGTCACTGTCTAGATCAGTTTGCATACACCCTTGTTTTTTACCAGTTAGATTGCTTTTATTCAGTTTAGTTGTATGTTTTAATTGCAACAAGCTTATATCTTATTTTTTATTTGTCATGCAGTTGGCTCTCCTTAATGAGCTATGCCACTCTCAGAGTCCAGAGAAGTCAGCATCTTATCGTGCATTCCACAGTGGTCTTGATACAGGCAGTGTTTTTCAGAATGAAAACTTTCAGTTACAACTTGCCCCTCCTCCTTTTCTTGATGACTGACATCATGGTGGCATCATGGGACCTGTATTCATCAAACATGTAAAAGGCTTTTAGTTTAGAACAATGGTTACCTTGATATGATTTATAACAATATAATTGCCTCTGTAACATATTTACAAATCTAACTGAAAATGGTTATACCCCTTTAATTTTGTATAAAGGAGTTGTGGCATGACTGTACTTTTTATTTGAATTCTGGACAAGTATTGACACAGTAATTTGATGCCAGAAGAATATTTATTACTTTGAAATAAGCACTCCTTGTATATAATTAAAAAACTGTTCAAAATACTTTATTTCTAGTAAGTAGTTGAACCATTAAACTTGTGCATAAAGTGTAATGTTTATTTTCTTCTAGAGTACAATTTGTTCTCCACTTTCATTTTATTGTTTTATGCCAACGATTTGTTTGTGTGGAATAACAGGGAGAGACTATTTAAAAAACGAAAAATGTGGGATTGTAAGACCAAATAACAAGTAGTTGTGCATTGACTGGAGCCCATTGGGTCATTCAGTCATTGATTTTTTTAGCCTGCTGACCCATAGTAATCCATAGTGATTGTTTGCTGAAGCCTAGAAAAGTAGGCCAGGACACTGCACTGAAATGAAATGAAACATGGATTTTTTTTTTACTGTTATTAGAAGTTCAATTCTAAGGTTTGTGTATCAAGACAAAAGTTTGATCCTTACCATTGTTGGACTGGCCCACAGGGTTAAAGAGGAATCCCCCAGTGGACCCTCAGCCCATTCAACCAAGAACATACAGATCCAACGGCACAGTAAGAAATGCATTTTAATAAACAATAGGTGTTTATGTAAGCGTAAAGCCCCCCATACACGGCATCGATATTCCGGTTCAATAATAATCCAAATTCAGTTCAAGAATTTGAATGGATTATAGAGGCCATTTTTTCAGCAATTTCCATGTCTATTGAAAAAAAAGTGATCGACGCCATCTACCAGAATCAGACCTTCCATAGATTTCAAAATGCTTAAATCTACAGAAGATCGTCCGCACAAGGTGGGGATTTTCTATTTCGGCTGATTGGAACTCAGTGATAATAGAGATATGAAATATTAGGTTGGCTTCTGGTCTCAGATTTCCTGGTGGGCCCCAACAGTCCAGTCTGGCACTGGCCCTTTCAGGTTCAGTGGAACAATGGAAAAAATCTTTTTTTTTAATGTAAATTAATATTAGACATATTGGGGCGTATTATTGAAAGATCGTTATTGCTAACGTCCCAAAAGGATTCTTTATAGTGGTTAAAAAAACTACAGCTAGATCTAAAATCTTTGCAGAGGAAGGATTGAATGTGTTTTTTGCCATTAAATCAAAGACACACTAAAGCACTCTGTATACAAATGTGTTAAACAAAAGCATAAATACACAGAAACGCAAATGCATAAAACCACATTAAACCGTGCTGCAAATGATTTGTTTTTTTAACTTATATTTTGTTCTCTGTAGTGTGAACATGGCCTAAAGCATGGTACACACCATGCAATATTTCTGCCCGATAGTTCAGTGTATAGGTCGATCAGGCCGAAATAAATGCATGGTTTTTTGCAACCGTTTGTTCGTTCGTCCGAATAAGAAGAACGCATGATCAGACAAACCAAGGGCAATCGAGGCCTCTGGTGGATCGCATGCTCAGTCGAAGCCACTTTTGCTGTGACCAACAGTCCTTCCTAATGGCCGACTGGTCGAAAGAGCTGAACTGGTTTGGAATGGCAAATTGTCAGTTATTGCATACATTTCTCTCGTTAACCCTCAATGTTATTCAAACAACTAATGGGGTCTTCTTTTTCCATTGTCTTAATTGCATAGCCTGAAAACAAGTCAACTCGAATTCATCCTATTCTCTAGGTGTGTGGAATGGGCATGCATCAAAACCAGGACTTCAATTCCTGTAACTCATTTTAAAGGAACATTAAATCCAGTTTAAGTATTTGCCATCCGTTTCTATTATTCACAGGGAGATGAGAACGCTTATTCCCACCTCCCTGTGAATAATATTACGCTCGGGGGACCTGGAACTTACCTTACCGCGCTCCTCTCGCAAGCCGCTCCTGTATCTAACAGCTGTTCTGTCCCGATCCCTATCTGATCCATATCTTTTGTATTGGCGCGCATGCGCCTAAGATAGGGCATGTGGTCGGGACAGAGCGGCTGTCAGTGCAGGAGCAGCTTGCGAGTGGAGCAACGGTATGGTAAGTTCCAGGTCCCCCGAGCATCCTATTATTCACAGGGAGGTGGGAATAAGCGTTCTCACCTCCCTGTGAATAATAGAAACGGATGCCACATACTTAAAAAACTGATTTTATGTGGGTTTAGAGTCCCTTTAACTGTTTTTATACCATTATCTAACATGAGATCCAGATTTTTATGATGAAATTGAAAATAACAGTGTCATGCACTTAGAAGGGGGCAGAGCTCTTCAAACTTGGAAAGGGAGAGACTGCTTTCAAACGAACAGTATTGTAACAGTTTCTAAATTGATTGAGATATTTAGCAGCAGAAAAAGCTACATGTAGTGTTCTGTCAATGGTTACCCCTACCAACTATACTGTATATATAAGTAACCTTTGATCTCATCAAGAAAGTGCTAATAGTGTAGGACATATTGGAGAAACTTCTCCATTATATCCTGCAAGTATGTTCTAATCTGTGGGAGCAGATGCAGTCCTAACACGGGAAGAAGAAAAGTGAAAGGGAAGCAATAGAACAGCAATTTGGCTTTTTATGTAGGTTCTGTAAAACATTCAGGTGAAAGTGTGATGCAGAAATTACATTTGTTGCCAGGAGGCACAGACAACCAACATCACACTGGCAATGTATTTAGTTCCCTGGAGAAGGTAACAGTGTATTTTCATTTGGGTAATAATTCTCATGAAATTGAGTTATTATACATCACATGGTTATTTGACTATAAAATAGTTTGAACTGTGAGGTAAACAAAAGAGTTTACAGAAATAAATGCTATTCCAGCTATTCAGAACACTTTTAAAGGGCAACTGTGGTCTCTGTACAAGTTAGGCTTAAATAAAAGCCTGCAGTGTCTGGTTGAGTACACATGGGGCAGATTTTTCGGACTGGTCGCCTTAAGGGGGGATGGATGGGAAGAATCACTGTCGGTCACAGCTAAAGATTAGCAATTCCACAGCTTCCTCTGACATTTCCAGACTTCCACCTCACTCCCCTGTACTATATGCACATATATAGGGGAGCAGGAATTGTCAGAGGAAGCAGCAGAGGCACATGATCATTGGTAAGTTCAACCTGCCGTCTGCTGTTCGATTAATTGGAAAACGGGAATTAAGACTAAGGGCTAGGCCACATCAGAGCGATTAACGCGTGATTCGATTGTACACTAATGTGGCCCAATTGGAGTGGCCACACTAGGTGCGCTGGGGGCGTTTGTGATTCGGAGTGCATGTGATCACAATTTTGCTGTGATTCGTATGTTCTCCGATCCCCATCAACATGCACGAAGCAGGTGTGCAACGCTCACTTTTATTGTGACCTCAGCCTTTTGTTCTTCATTTATTGTTCAGTGAACATACATTTCATATATTTTTTTTCACTCTCAAAGTGAACTATTCCTTTAATATATTTATTGAAGCGGGGAGGTTAAGGAGCTATGCCTTACCTCCCGATCTTCAATCAATATTGCAGGGTCCAGGAACGAAGATACCAAAGACCTTACCTTTTACGTGATCCACCGCAGCCCAGCTGGAATCTTCGACCGCTTCATTCTCCTGTACAGCTATAGCGCACAGGTAAGGCATGGCTCCTTAACCTCCCAGGCTTCAATCAATATATTAAAGGAATAGTTCACTTTGAGAGTGAACTATTCCTTTAAATATATTTTTTTTATTTAACTTGTTTTGAGACTACAGTTCACCTTCAAAAGCGTAAATGGAGTCCTCAAAAACTAGGTGTGGTGTTGAAAATGAAGGATTACTGGTTCTTCTTAATAGTTTTTGGCCCTTTAATGTTCAGGAGAAAAACTAATGTTCCTGTGTATAGCTAAGAGGTTTGACATTGCTGTTCTCTACTGTTCCATAAAGAGATTCCGGGGGCAAATTTCCTTCTGAAATGTAGGCTAATCCAGTATTACATCTGTACATTCATATTTGTTACTTTAATATCTAGGAATCCTGGCACTGTGAATCTCCTCTGTACTTAACATTCAGCTAATCCTAGTGCAATGCAATTCAACTGGACAGGCTCCATTAAAGCCTATAATTTAGCTGTGGATTAAGTACCATCAAATGACACTGAAAGTCAAGTTCTTTATACATGTGAATCTATTATTTCAATTATCATTTATATTTTCTCATTTCAGCCTTTGAAATTGGTCTGTTTAGTATATCAGCCACTGTCTGTGTAAGCGTATAATGTGCTCTTATTGCCTATCAATGTATCAAAATACAGACAACTAATGGTATTTTATGAGCACGTGATAAAGGTTTTTGTGCATAACTATTTTAAGATTACCATGAAAATGATTAACATACAAAGGACATGACTGATAATGATAAATGCACCCAAAGTTCTCAAATTTACAATTATTAACATTTATAAATTAGCTAAAATGGACACCTTAAAGCAATGATTTCTGAATCTATGGGCCAATCTATGGCCATATTTATATATGCAAGTTTGTGTCTTTGTTACTGTAATACCGCGGCTGTAAATATATGGCCATTGTGAAGTAGCAATACCGCACCTTGAATAGTCGTCAGTTTTACTAACACAATTGTACAGTTATGATCACGGTCGTAAAATTAAAATCGCGGACATAAAATTCTGATCGTAGTCAAACAATTATGATCATGATCGTACATTTACCAATCACCTATACAA
>JAACNH010005513.1:0-20061 GCA_019447015.1 Hymenochirus boettgeri
TATACCCTTGGGAAATAAATGTAAAAAAAATAAATCTGCGCCCATGTGGCTGAATTCTGATGTAAAAAGGCAAATGGTAAGGAAGAAAAAGGCATTTAAAACCTTTAAGGCCGAGGGAATGGAAAGGGCCTTTAGGGATTATAAAAACTGTAACAAGGAGTGTAAGAAAGCAATCAAACTAGCTAAAATTAATAATGAAGTTAGGATAGTTGAACAAAGCATCACTAAAACTAAAAAAAAATGTAAGTATATTAATAGTAAGAAGATGAGGACTGAGAATGTGGCACCATTAAGTAACGGGGATAAGTTAGTTACGGAGGATGGCGATAAAGCAAATGTCTTGAATATTTTTTTTACCTCTATATATACTACAGAAGGTCCAAGTACAGATATCATAGAGTATAGTAGCAATAGTGGTATACAAGATTCAAGTGCACTTTGGTTAACCGAGGATATGGTACAGAAAGAACTAAAGAATGTTAATATTAATAAATCTCCTGGACCGGATAAAATACATCCTCGGGTACTTTATCTAGGCCATTGTTTCTTATTTTTGCTGATTCCCTCATGTCCGGTGATGTGCCTCTGGATTGGAAAAAGGCTGATGTTATTCCAATATCTATTACTCTCTACCTACTTGTATCTATCATCTATCTACCCCTACCTATCTATCACGCTATCTATCAATTATCTCTCTACCTATTATTTATCTAACCTACCTATTATCTGCATCTGAGCTATCTACCTACTTATCTATCATCTATCTACCTATCAATTATCTATCTACCTAGCCTATCTACGACCTATCAATTATACTTTCTCTCTCTACCTTTTATCTACCTACCTATTATCTATCATCTATCTCCGACCTACCTATCTACCTACCTATCTATCAATTATCTCTACCTATTATCTATCTACCTTACCTATATATCTTCATCTATCTACCTACCTATTCTCTATCATCTATCTGACCTTTTCCTACCTATCATGATCTATCTAACCTACCTATACTCTCATCTATCTACTACCTACCTATCAATTATCTATCTATATACCTACCTATTAGCTACCTACCTATGATCTACCATCTACCTACCCATTATTACTAATCATCTATCTACCTACCTATCCTATCAATTATCTATCTACTACCTATGTATCTATCTACACTCCTATTATCTATCTCTATCGACCTACCTATTATCTTCATCTATCTACCTCCCTATTCTATCTACCTACCTATTAATCTGTCCATCAAATCTAACCTACTCCATATCAATTATCTATCTATCTACCTATCTATTATCTACCACCTATATCTATCTTCTACCCACCTATTATCTACTAACCATCAACTACCTACCTTCCCTACCTACTACCTACAGCTATCCGCCATTCCATCTATCTATCCACCTACCTGTCTATCGATCTATTTCTTCTTCTTAGCTACGTCTATCTACTACCTAACCTACCACTACCTCTCTATTACTATCTATCTACTCTATCTATCTATCTATCATCATCATCTACTCCCCTACCTACCTCTCCTATTTCTATCTATCTATCTACCTACCTCACTGTCTGTGTCTATTTATCCGTCTCCTCCCTCTCTTTTAGCTCTGGAAGCTTACGCAGGGCACACACAACAAAACTTACAAAATACACTACACCCTACATTTAGGTATTTTTGTCTATTCTTTAGGAGGGTGGGGGGAGCTAGTCATGAAATGAACTTACCTGCCACTTACCTATTTATAAATAATTTTTATTGAACTCCCCCTAGGGAGACTGAAAGCAGGCAAAATTTAACGCTAATTAGTTTTAATGCAGATGGGAGGTAGGAATTGATTTTTAGATTTCCATCCAGGAGGCCAGAAGTTTTTAATTGTTTTCCTTTCGCCCATCCAATCACATCAGCTTAAAAACACAGTTTTATTCGTGCAAACATTTGCAAGTTTCAAGTTGGCCTCAGAATAACGCACGTAAACACCCTATCGGCCTATAGTGTTTCGTCACCCTCGACACACCTGTCCTAGGTATAATGTAAGAATCATTTCCAATGGAGTCCGGTGGGGCCTGGTCGGTGAATTTCTATGTCCCTGTGTAAAGTGGCGGAGAAATTAGCTGCAATTAAGGAGCACTTTAGCCTGTCCGTCTCCCTCTCACGTATTTAATCCAAGGGAAGTTGAGTAAAGGGGTTGGATTTGGTCACAGAAATGGCATTCATTCAACATTCACATTGTTTAGCAGAGTCTCCCGGATCTGTCATCTCTCCTGTTTTTATTGGCAGCTGTAAAGGATGTGATGGCTATTATTGTCGGTGTTAATAAAGAATAACAATGTAATCAACCAGTGGTATGAGTCACTGGGCTCCAGGGAACTCTGGTATTAGGTGTTAAACAGAACATTCCTCTTTGTTTTCATGGTGACTACTAAACCTACTGGCAGCACTCGCTGTCTTCAACCCCGGACCGCAGCACCGGCCGTGTTTTGACCCGGACCTGCCGTGTCTACAGACACATGTGCCTCTAATCCAACCGTTAAATGATCCATAATGTCTGTCTAAGGCTGGGTACACATGACATATTTTTTTTCATGTCCGAGAACCCATTCGAAAATCAACCACGGCCAGTCAGATTGTTGCCGCGTCCATCAGGCATCCATAGGAGATCACAATCACATCCATACTATCGTCGTGGCCATGATTTTGCCCAAAAATCCGCAATTTCGTTTGATGACCATCTCCTAGGAGACTGACATTGGTCCCCAACGATTTTTTTTTCGGACGCCCCATACTGCAATAACAAATACTACGATCGCGTTGGCAAAAAAAAACATCGGCCTCAATGTGGTACGCCATCCCCCCCCCCCCCACCTAGTTTCAAATCTCCTCCAACCCTCTAGCCATCTTCTTCCCCAAAACAGCTGCACCACCATCAATGAGGTGTAACCCATCCCTACTAAAGAGCCTGTTGCCGACAGCAAGTCTGCCCAATTCTCTATAAACCCAAACAATTCTTCCTTACACCACCCTCTTAGCCACGCATTAATGCTCCTAAACTCCTGCTGTCTCCCTAGCGTAGCACGTGGCTGCGGTAATATTTCTGAAAACACTACCCTGGAGGTCCTTGCTTTTAACTTTGCTCCTAACTCTCAGAAATTATGTTTAAGGACCTCTCCTCCTCCTCCTCTAACTTTGACATTGGCACCAATGTGAACCAAGACCGTGGGGTCACACCTAGCCCTACCCAATAATCTGTCTACATGATCCAACACATGCCGAACCCTAGCACCAGGCAGGCAAGTTTACAAGTAGGATCTTGGAAGAGATTACCTTATCTACCTTCCTTATAATGGAGTCACCTACTGTGACGAACAGGAGTGCAAGGTAAAACCCCATAGACACTATCTGGAATTGCACTCTTAATTTTCGAATTACCTCACTTACCGGAATGTCAAGCAGTATAGCAGTTCCCACATTGTTTAACTGGTAGGCAGTCACAGGGTTAAATTCCTGCCTGAACAGTTTGTAAGCTCTGAGCTTCCTTCCCCATAAGCAGATCTAATGAAGTTAATGATTATTTAGTGTCTGTAATGGCAGATTCCATTAGTTTTATTATATTTGTGCCTTTTGTCTTCTCCCCTTGGTCCTGTATTTGCTTTGCCATATGGCTTAAGTGCCATAACCTCAACAGGACAATGTCCTTCCCTCCTTACATATCATAAAGCCAGCAGGTGCTCTGATAAGGTGGACAATTTGACCCTTGTGTCCACTATGAGTCTCTCTAATAGGAGATTATAACACCAGGTTTTCAATAATCGCCATAACTTGGCTTGTGCGGCAACTACCATAACGGTACCATCCAAAATGGATTCTGGTAGACGAAAGAATCCCGTGGGACCCAAACACCATCACTCTAGGCCTTAGGGTATCTCAGAAACCCACTTTAAATTGTTATACCAATGTACATATTGTGGATGTGTCAGGTTTGGTCTTGTTAGTTTGGTAAATTCATGAGATTAAAATTAGGATATAAAAAATGTAAGATGTTTATTTTCCAAGGTATGGGTACTGGCAGCATTGTTAGTTTTTTGAGTAGCCCATACTGAGGGTAATAAAGTTTTGGACATACCCTGAGCCCAACCTACACTTGTAGGTGATTGGCTAAGAAAGCTTGGGTACCACCCTGTGTCAGGGGTAGATAAGGATATGCACCACCAAGGAAAGGAGTTTGTCATAACATCTTAAGAAACATCTAGCCCACCGGACGGACTATACATTGGCTTTCTTCAAGAACTATCATTTGGACTTACAAGATTCCAGACTCACGCCATTTATCTCTTAAGTATTCTTTCTTTTACCCCATTCTATCCTCACTTGTGTGGTACCATTTTTTGGTTCAGTAAGTTAATTTAGTTTTTTATGTAAATTTTGTTATGCGCTCTTTTGTTACTTTTAATAAATGATACAAAAGGATAATTGTCTTATTCTGAGTATATCCCAAAACGAACCCGTGTCTCTGAAGTTACGCTACTATAGAAGAAGTATTGTTTAGATAGATATATATAACTGTAGAGAGTAATAGGTGTTGATAACCCCATAGATATATTTAGTAGGTCCTTCCCCTATTTTTAGGAAGGTGGTGGCAGCAAGTTTATAGATATTAAGTAATATTAATTGTGTGCTATATTGCTTTGTTCACTAAACCCTCCTGGTCCGTTCTGTTTCATCCGCCTGTCGGTTGCTTGTAGTGCGTATTCCGGTTACTGATAGGTGGATAGGCGTCGCGGCCCGGAGGGTTCGTGACACCTACCACCTGCCTAGTATTCCTGATCCTAAGTTCATCCTCCCTTGTATTAGAGTTGGCAGTCCCCTGGGTGCTCAAGGGATTAGCCGGCTCCATGCACGCTAATTCTGAGCGGTCCTCTTCCACTTCATCACCTAAGGCGGCAATTTTGTTGAGATGTGCAAACTGGAAAGGAGTAACCCTACCCTTCCGTCCCCCACTTCCCCTAGTAACCCTAACAAAACTACCTCCCCCCTCAACCTTCCCTGTCCCACTTCCACCCACCTCTATACTGGCCCCAACCAGTGCCTGCTGTCCCCCCCCAGCTTTGCTAATCCCTGCAATGCTGCAGGCTGCCCCTTTAGACACTACACCTCAGCTTCCAAACGGGCAACCCACTCACACCTGACACAGACATAGGTCCCCTAGGAACTGTCTGCTCCAGGTTCCTATACATGTGGAAGGATGCACATTGCATGGTACCGACAAAACTTTCCCTTCTAATACACAGTAATAATACACAATACCAGCACACACCAACTTTGTTTAGCTGTCCTTGTTTCAATGTCCTTTTTTTTCTATGACCTTAATAAAAAGTTCCTTTAGAAAAAGGTACTTTGTACATGTTCCACTCAGTTCATTTCCACTCACAGGAAACTTCCTTTTGTCAGTTTGCAAACAACTGATACAACCAATGTGAATTTTATTTAACTAATTGGCCCCAGCCCCCACACCAATCAGTGCAAGTCACATGAAGAGAGGGAAAAAACAAAACACTTATTAAACCTTCCACAACCTGCCTACAATTACAATTTAACTGGAAGAAAGAAAGAATATTCTACTTGCACACAGTCTGTTACAGCACACTATCAGCACAAACAATCCTTATTTTCAAACTTTCACACAAACCATACAACCATCAGATGATTAAATGTCCCTTTTCTATGTCCTTAATAAAAGGGTCCTTTTATTCCTTTTGTCACTTACCCCAGTGTGAAATCCGGCGGCCGATCGCTCCACATCTGCCGGCTGATGTTACTACTCGGCGCCTATCTCACTTCCCAGCGCCGAGTAGCGACGTGAGGTGGGCAGATGCGTAGCGAGCAGCCGGATTGCACACTGAAGACTGCCCAGGCAACTGGGGGAGGGGCTCTCAGGGGGCCGTTTAGACAGTAATCCCATACAGTAACCCCCAATTCTTTGCCACTGCAGATGTCTGGAAACTACAACTAAAGCATACTGGGAGTTGTAGTTTCCAAACATCAGCAGTGGCAAGGAATTGGGGGTTACTGTATGGGGTTACTGTCCATTTAAAGGGCAACTAATGCCTCAAAGCAATACAGAATCAGGAGGATAGTGTCTATTGTTAAAAAAATTGCCTTCTGGTTCTGTATTGTTTTGTGGCTTTAGTTGCCCTTTAAATGGTCAGCAGAATTCCAATACAGTAGTCCCATACAGTAATAGCCCTACTGGATTTGGCTATTATTGTATGGGAATTCTGCTGTCCATTTAAAGGGCAACTAAAGCCTCAAAACAATACAGAATCAGAAGGCAGTAGTGGTCATAATTTTTACCCTCAGCTTATACTCGAGTAAATCGGGTTTTCCTAATTTTTCAGTAAAAATAGCTACCAGGACTTGTACTTGGGTCAGCTTATACTCGAGTATATAGGGTATACATATCACTCCCAAAACTGCAAAAGTAAGAAAGCGGAGAGATATAAAACTAACCAAAAATTCTACCTGCTGCCCTGTTACTCCTTTTTCTGCATCTTGCTTTCAGTTAGCAGCTGTCAGTCATGGGTGCGATAGTTGACATCACAGCAAATGACTGAATGCTATTCCCCTAAGCTCCCTTCTCGGAGCATGTGCAAGCTCCTAACAAGCTCTAGAGATGAGTCAGAAACATTTAGAGACAGAGGGAAGGGGGAGAAGAACATTTTGACACACAACAGATTAGTCCTAGTCCGTTAGTTTCATCGCTTGTGCCCTTAAGACTCACAAATTTACCAACACTTCTGCAACCAATGCAAAATACAAACAAATCAAGGGAACAATAAAATTCAAATGGCTAAAAAGGAATTATTATTGAAGAAGCAACCTATACATAGTAACATAGGATTGGAGATTGTATAAAGACATACATCCATCTAGTCCAACCTTTATACCCTACCCATAATGTCTGTATAACAGTTACATAGTAACATAGTATTGGAGGTTGTATAAAGACATCCATCCATCTAGTCCAACCTTTATACCCTACCCATAATGTCTGTATAACAGTTACATAGTAACATAGTATTGGAGGTTGTATAAAGACATACGTCCATCTAGTCCAACCTTTATACCCTACCCATAATGTCTGTATAACAGTTACATAGTAACATAGTATTGGAGGTTGTATAAAGACATACGTCCATCTAGTCCAGCCTTTATACCCTACCCATAATGTCTAACAGTTACATAGTAACAAATTATTGGAGGTTGTATAAAGACATTATGGGTAGGGTATAAAGGCTGGACTAGATGGACGTATGTCTTTATACAACCTCCAATACTATGTTACTATGTAACTGTTATAAAGACATTATGGGTAGGGTATAAAGGTTGGACTGCATTGATGTATGTCTTTATACAACCTGCAATACTATGTTACTATGTAACTGTTATACAGACATTATGGGTAGGGTATAAAGGTTGGACTAGATGGACGTATGTCTTTATACAACCTGCAATACTATGTTACTATGCAACTGTTTGACAGACATTATGGGTAGGGTATAGTTGGACTCAAATGGCAATTGCAAGATGGAAGTTTGGGAGATGTTATAAGCAAACCTTAAAAGTACATGTTTATAGGTTTTCCTAGCACATTAAGAGCCTGGTACCCAAAGGGCATCAATAGTCTATAAATAGTCTCAGTAAATCTTTAAAGAAGACGGACGCAATCATTCATTGACCTATACTTTATATTGGGAACTGTGTGTAGCTTCACCTTTGAATAATCTTACAGATTCTATCATCTTTTAAAGATTAGGTACTGTGTGTATAACAGAAAATATTTCCGACAATGATTATAGAAACACTATACAAATTGTGGTTAATACTCTACAAACCAACCATTGCTTAATCAAATAAACAACGTCATTATATATTATATAAGAACAGACTGAAAAAGAATATTCCGTAAGTGGAAACTTATCTAGTTACTGAAAAATTAAAAAGAAAAAAAAATAGAGTTAGAGCACCATCTGCTGGGCTAAAACCGACACGCAGGAGACAGAAACAATTCAATTACAAACATTTTATTATCCCATTAAAAAAATAAAGAGATTTGCAGCTTAAGTAAACAGCCTTCTTGGCGATATATTAAGGGCCTCGTTTACAGGCGAGTTAAGGACAGATTGCAATTTTGTTAAAATTTGTGCATACGTCGACTGACTTCTTAGAGCGGAGCCTTATCACTGAGCTGCAGACGCTCTTATGAAAAGCTCCATATTAAGATACAGTAGCAATGAAAATTATGAAAAGGCAAGCGCAGCATTCAGACACTCGGCCGTGGTAATATTTCAGGAGGAATTCTCCACTTAAATTCTAAAGTAATACTTATAAACCAAGTAATACGCGTTGAGATTTATAAATTGCAATCTCTATGGGACAGCTCTAAACCGAAATTTATTAAAGCAGAAAATCGCTTAGGTGGGTACAAGAGATAAATACACTGTACAAGCTCAAAGATCTAAAAGGTAATCTTACGCTAGCGCTTTAAAAAATCTGCCTGTTAAAGGCATACCAACAATAATAAGATCTTCAATAGCCAATACCGCATCATTCCATCTAAAGAATGGAATGTGGTATTTCAAAATCTGCATGGATCAGTTACCGAGTGAGGAATAAGATGGAAGGTTCCCTTGTAAGAGAACTCAGCAACCAGCTGATCCAGGGAAAACACCAATCAGCTGCTGAGCAGAAAAAGGGGGCTGGGGGCTCCCTCTTTGATTGGGAAACGATAAAAGAAACACACACCAAATGTCAGACTTGCACACAATAATGCAGTCAATAGAGAAAGAACCAATAATATTGTGAATAATTAACCTGCCCACGTAAATGAAAAAAAAGGGCTGATCAATTTAATATTTCTTATACTATTTTCAAATGTCAAACACTAAAAAACTAAGTACTCGGGCACAATGTTTGGAGCATGAAGAGGGGAAGCAGTTGTTAAATTGATTAATGGCAGTTACTAGTTAGGTTGGCAAACTCCCCTTAAAGGAGAGATATACTCATGCAGTTACGCATGGATTTCTGCCTCCTTCATTAACATATGTTCTCCAATGTCAGAGATGGGAAAATTGTCAGTGGCAATGTGGGAAGTAGTCCGTTTTTGCAAGGGTCACTATACTCACTTAAACAGCTTTACATTATCTGAAACTACAATTTGAGAGAAGTAAAATGGTGGTACTCACTTATTTATCTGTGCTTGCTTTGTCATTAAATTATTAATGTTTAGTGAGTGCTCCTAATTGCCCCCACCCTCCCTTACTCACTGCCTCCTTGTAGTGTCTGCGACACTGCCTCACCAGGGACCCTGCTCTGCTTACACATCTCCCATCCCCTGCCTTTGTTTCTCTGCTAATTCTCTTAATTGTTGCAGAAACAGTGATGGCAGGCAGGTAAAGATACTAGTGAGAGGTCAGTGAAGGGACATGTTATAATTTCTGACAGGTCTTTCCCTGTAAATGCTGTGATTTCAAATGATGATTACTCCGAATCTACAGCTCAGATTTAAAATCAGAAAAAAAGTTTTAGAGTAGTGTACAGGAAGGCCTAGGGCCATAACCTGGCAAATGAAAACTGTATTTGCTAAAGCTCCTCAACAAAACAATATTGGGAGTAGGGAATAATCAATCCTATCTCCCTGCACCAGGTACTTTTCATTTCTAGAAAGTTTATTTTTACAGTATAGTTATCCTTTAATTGATGTCCCTGCAACAAACTTAGTGAACCTGAAGGCATGTGAAATATTGCTGCACTCCCAAGTGATGACACACTCTGTGTATTGTTCGTTATCATTGACCCCTCTAACAGTGCAATAAGGCAGAATAATAAGAAGCAGAATGGTCATGTTCCCACTTTACTCCTCTCTGCTCAGTTATTTCTTCATTAGGATGACCGGTAGACATGACGTACATTGCAGTAGACAGCAATCTGCACATACAGTTATGATGTCTAGATAAAGCAGTGAACTGTCAATGGATTCATTAGATCAATAATTAGAACTTAAGGTAAAATTTTGTTTTTGGAACTTTAAATAAAACGGTTCATGTGATGGTCTATGTAACAAGGACCTAGACAGTTCCGTTTGTTTCTTTAAAACATGAACAAGTAACTTTTAAACCATGAAATCATTGATATGTTTACATTTTCACCTGCAGGTGGGGATATCAACCCTTACACAAGTCTATAGGGCTGCTGCCATACAAACACATGGCCAATGAAAGGTGTTCCCAAAAAAAAAAAAGAGAAGCCAATAGTGCCGTGGATCGGTCTGTCGGTCGGTCATCTGATGGTGAGTGCGTGGCAGCCGCAACTGAGCTTGGTTGCCTGTCTGTCCAGATAGGACAACAGGCGATCGGAACTACTGGTAAATCACAACCGATCAGTCACATGAAGATTTTGAAAATAAATAAAAGATACAGCTTTTCAGGTCCTCAATACACTATCAGAGAGATTCAATAAAAGTTCTTATTTAAAATGGTGCTAATTTTGCCCCAACCAATCAGATCTTATTTAACATTTGAAAGCTAACATGTGATTGGTTGGGGCAAAATTAGCATCATTTTAAACAATAAGAACTTTTATTGAATAACCCTGTATATATATTCTGCACTGAGCTGATAAGGCCATTGCTGTACTGGTAAGCCATGCAACCTAATTGTTTCTGGCTCTAGAATGACATTTTAACACTATAAGATTATCAATTACACATTTAGCACTATTTATTCATAAATTAAATTAATGAAGTTAGTGTTTTTTTAATTCACTTAATTATTCTTTATTTTTTTAAAGGAACATTAAACCCATCTTTTCATATAGCATTTGCATCTATTATACGCAGGAAGGCAAGATTGCTTATTCTACCCTCCCTGTTAATAAAATGCCTGGGTTCCTGAGTTAGTCTGGGTAAACTCAATAAGGATAAACGCTTTATCGTTCCTGTGTGTAGCGCATTTTCCAAACAAACGCAAGGCCTACGATCGTTCCCATCGGCCCTACAGTCTTTCAGAAAAGACCAAAAATTTTCGTCTCCCTGTACTAAAGTATTAAAGGTGTGGGAAACATGAACGTTCTCCCTATGCTGTGTTTTGGGGGAACGCTCGGGACAGTGTGTACCCTGATCTTTGGGAAATGACAGAAGGGATGTTGCCTGTCATCTTTCAAACATCTGTGATGTGTGTACCCAGTTTTAAACTTGCCTGCCAGTTCTCCATTCGCTGACTGGCACATTGTCCCAATCTTTTTCATAGGCTTGCATGCACAAAAGATTGGAGCTGGTCGATTGGAGCTTGCATGCGCTACCTGCTGTTAAGAAGCAGCAAATGGATTGTCCGTGGGCAAGCTTAAATCTGGAACCCAGGTGGTCTATTTTTTACACAGCGGTGCCACGAGTAGTCAAGTTGTACACGAGTGGCTTTTGGTTCCAGGCTGTGCACGCTTACAATTCACCTACTCATAAGGGAATACATTAAGTGAGTGTTACCTTTAACTGCTCTCCCTACAATCCAGACCTGGCCCCCTACTTTTACTTGGAAAACCTGAAGATAAATCATCCAATTCTGATGATATTGATTTCACTGCAAATCAATCCAAGTGTGTTGAAATCAAGTGGATTCCAATAAAAAGGTAGATCATTACATACATCTCATCCTGTCTACCGGTTTTCTTGTAACTGTTCACAGACTAACAGTTACTAACTTTTTGCATGACAACCAAAACATGTGGTGGGAAATAAACACAGTTATCACAGCTTAGTCTGTGGAATTATTTGGTTTCTCCCCATCAACCTGTGGACATGCACAGCTACTTACTCTGTGTGGCCTTGAAAGACATTCACAGAATGTATCGAAGGGTCTCGAAAATCCCAAAGGCGGAACGTTGTGTCGCGCGATGACGTTACCACCAGGCGCTGTGTAGGATGTGTACAGCAGTGAGTTAATTCTTGGTCGTGACCTGAAATCAAACAAAGTTTAAAGGTTTAATAAATAATGGTAATAAAGTTACTGTAATGTGTTAAAAGGTAAACATTGTAGTTAACCACTGGCCCTGTAGTACACGCACAATACAGAATATCCACTATGGACTTGAATGCAGAGGATACGGATACTAAAGGTTCGTACACACGTGCGATCACGGGTCCTGACCCGCGACGCACGATGTGTACAAATGTAAGTTTGTACACAGTCGTTAGGTCGGTGATCCGCTGAGTTGGTTGTGCAATGATCCCCGACCGATCGTTTCGGCCGATAAAGTGCCAACACAAGGGCCGATTATCACCCGAAACGGTCGTTCGTACACATCGTGCATCGTGGGTCGGGTTGCACAACCTTTAGATTGCTTACCCATCTGCTGCCACTGTAGATTTCTCAGGATTCTCAGCTAGAATCCATTCTTAAGGTTCGTACACACCTTAGATTTTCCCCAGACCTCCAAGCCCGATAGTCATGCGTGTGTATGTGTTTGGTCGGGGCTCGGAGGTCTGGGGAAAATCTATGGTGTGTACGAAACTTTACTGTCAATTGTCATTTACTGATAAGTTTATCATACACAGTGGAGGGCATAAGGTGTATTGGAGAGTCACATTGATTTGTTTGGACAACTACACATCAAAACTTAACATTTAAAAATGAAACGTACCTGGGGCAGGGAGGTAGGGTTGATTATTCCTACATCCCAATATAATTACATTGAGGAGCATGTAAAGTTTCTATCTGCAGGTTAGTGTCCTGGGCTTCCCTGTATTGAAGATAGTGCTGATACCTTGGGGAAGCCTGGCAGAAGAGGTTTTTCTCATGCTGGCACTCCACACAGAAATTATATTTGAAGGAAGGATTTAACAATCCTGCCTCCCTGCCCCAGGTACTTTTTATTCTAACTGTTTTTAAAAAAGAAAAAACAGTGAGCACACAGCCTTGGTTACCACAATGTTTACTATAGTGTAAAGAGATGCTTTATATTGTAATTAAATGCTTTGTAAATACTGCCACTGAGGAGTAGAGAACCCTGCTATAGATTATTCCTTTTGTTCATTTTTCTAACTTTGGTCCTACGGATTGGGACACCCGATCAGAAAAGGACAACCAATCAGATTAGAGAGATTATAATACATACATTATGTTTATTTAATCCTGGACTCCCTAACAAGTCAAGGGACCGGGGTACAGGATTAAAGTTTTAGGTGCCTAAAGCTGGACACAGTATTATTATTATTATTGAGGATTTATATAGCGCTAACATCTTCCGCAGCGCTTTACAATTACATGTATACATTCACATCAGGCCCTGCCCCGAAGAGCTTACAATCTCAGCAGATTTATTAGACACATACAACCTATCAGTATGTCTTTATGATCGTGGGGGAAAACGGAGTGTGCGGAGGAAACCCACGCAAGCACGGGGAGAACATACAAACTCCTTGTAGATGTGTCCAAGGGTGGGATCGAACTCTGTAAGGTTCTGTCTGCCATCTGTTTAAGATGTGGCTACACACAGTCCCAATTGGTCTCTCACTGAACTATAGTTAAAATCGTTTGGGCTGCCACACACCTAACGATCAAGGTCGGCTCCCTACACTACAGTCTGTATAAAGTCAAAAATAACCTTTAACCTGAATATGGGATCACTCATTTATCCTTAATGTATGTACCCAACTTTAGGTTTAGCCTTTAGTCCCCTATGAGGGAATGTAAAGCCAGAGTCAGCCTTCAGTATACAAAACATGAAACATAATGGTAATGTTACTTCCTTGTGAGTGACTGTCACTCACTTCCTTGTGAAGTCCTTTATGCGGACTTTCTGAGTGTAACTTTACAAGCTACAGGGACAACATCCTAGACTTGTTTGAAAGAGCTTTTTTAAATTTAGTACAATAGTTTGGAGATCACAGTTACCCTTTAAACTATGTGCTTTTGCCGAATGTAAAAATGATGATAATGACCCTGATCTAAAATCCAACCACTTACCTGTGAGGGAATGTACAAGCTCAGATGTCTCCACATCATACAGATTTGCTGTCCTATCCCATGATGCGGTTACAGCTTGCTTTCCCCCGACTAGCCAATCAGCCGCTATGACCACACCCTGATGGCTTTTTAGTGATGTTAAAGGGACTCTGACTGTGGGACAATCGCTTGAAATGTCACCGTCCCCTTCATTTTCATCTTTATCAGAAAAGTCCACCTCTTCTTCTCCAGAAATCTGCTGAGAAAAGGAGAATTGACATACTGAGCATTTGTAGGGACTGCCCATGCAATTATATCTTAGATATTTTTTAATAGAAACTTAGCAAACTAATAAAATGTAAGGAAAACGGTTTATTAAGCCTTATTATTCCTTTTCCATTCTGTATTTAGCAGACATTACCACCAATCTACGGTAATGCATTTGTTTAGTCCTGGACTGAAATAATAAGGGCCATAAGTGCATCCATGGTACACAGGTTGCCCATCCCCTACTCACTTTCCTGTGATCCAGAATTAGCCTAATACATATGAAGCCTACAAAAAAAGCAGTAGCTCGGCTACTGTTAATGTTCAGGATAATTAAAGGACAACTAAAGCCTCAGAACAACACTTACAGTAGGAAGAGCACCTTAATATAAAAGCATTAATCATTTTCTCACCTCTCATTTTGATATGGTTGTTGGGAAATTTACTTTTCTAACATGGGGTTTGTATTTTATTTCCCAACATCCCAGTATTGCACAGTGTGGTCACTGACCATTATGTTCTTTACACATGCTCAGTCCTAAGATACTGCAGGAACTTGTTACAGTTTGTCACACCCACTAGTTGCCTCTAGCCAATGGTTTTACAGGACAGATTAGGCAAGGGAGCATGTGACTGAGGTCAGGGGTGTGGCCAGTCACTGTACATGAACGCTGTTACCTTACCCAGTTCTTCAGGGGGTTACGTTTACTTTAATGACATTTACTGTAGTGGGATTTTAGTTTATTGGTGTTTTTAAAGGAGATGTTTTCAGATTTTGGACGGTAAAATTTGGAGTTTATTTGTCCTTTGATACCTGTTAATATTCACAACCACGGTACAGTTTTTATTATGCTGGAGGGGCAGAGCCATAGGACACTTGTGTTCTAACCCTAGCATTACAGAACTGTGTTATCTGGCAGTGTTTTTATCCAGTCCAGAGCCACATTGATATAGGGAAATTCTAGCCATTCAAAAGACCCCCCAAAAATTCTTTATAAATTTTGGACATATTTAATAATCTGGTATCGACTCCTGTGATTGGCTAAGGCATCGCGCCTTGGCCAATCACAGGAACGGATGCTAGTCAAGCACCTCCTGCTTGACTTCAAGTGCTTGGAAAAGGAAGTAAAGCAGAAGGCAGCAGGGGGAACAAAGGCTGGTAAGTACATTTCGAGGAGCCTGTCAGTGCTATAAACCCTTGTGATGTCGAGGTTTATAGACATTTCCTACCAGATATCAAAATTTTGTTTTTGTTTGGTGGACATACACTTTAATTGCAAAAAGGTAATTGCTAAAAATGTTTCCTGCCATCACAACAATAGTTTGTTTGTATAACCTTGTGACCCTGTATGACCAAATATGGATGAAATCAGCAAATCCAGTCAGATCTGTAGGACAGGAAAAACTATCAAACCCAATGTAGACAAACTACTAACATTGGCATCAGGATCTATCAACCCAGATGGAAAAATACTGCTGTGCCATTATTGGCCCCATTAACTAAATTAAACATAACATAGTTATGTGTCTGGCCACAAAATATTCTCTTCTGAAACATATAGGGAGGGATTACTGGACAGGGTTGAGCTCAGCGCATAACCAACATGTTAGCGACTTCTAATTTTAAAGGCCACACCCATGTTAATTTAGAAGTTTGGCATATTTTCCTTTCCTCTATATTTTTTGTTTCATGGTTAATGCTCCCCTTTATTTTAAAATATACGGATATTGCAAATTACCAAGGAGTTCCATAAAGAAGTTTCCCACATGTCCACAAACAAGTAACACTTACTTTTTATGTCTGCATCTTGGTTTCCACTGCTTTTTTTCAGACTAACATTCCATGCATTTTCTGATGACCTCAAGGTGCCAGAACGGCGGGTAACTATAAACCAGCAGAAAGGGGGATTCTGGGCACCTGTAATTCTCCCCCAATAAATTGCCCATGGGAGGGAGATCGCTGTTGTGCATTTGAGAATGGTCATAAGTGTATGACCACCTTAAAGGACAATTGTAGCGCTGTTTATCTACCCCAATTATGGCCCAGGGCCTAACCAATGGGAATACTCACTCTGCAAGAGTCAGGTGTGGCAGAGCTTGGGCAATACAGTTATCCTTTAAGCACCTGCTGTAGACTGGAATAAGTGAGAAGATCCCTCTACAACAAACTGCCCATGAAAGCAGGACTATATTATTAAGAAAACTTAATTCTTAAAAAAAACAGCTAGGGTCAAACTTTATTAATCAGTTAATGCTGCATTATTTAGCCTTTCAATGATCAAGTAGTGGGAACACTCTTTTACCTTTTTATGCAAATGTTAATGTATTGCTTTACTTTAATACCATCAACATGTAAAGTGTTTAACTTTCATTTTAGAGAATCTTCATAATTCTCAGCTGATTAGCAGATTGTAGAACAAGTTCTAACTGTCAACGCATTGTACAATATGGCTGGGGTGGAAAATGGGTTTCGCTTTGACACTAACGGGATAAAATAAAACACTAACCTAAGGCTAATGATTTCTTTTAAATACTCTTTTAGCGTAATCATCCGTCGACTGAACTAATTTATGTACAGATTACAATTAGCAAATGCCTTATGTTTTATCACCGGAATATGTGGCCCAGAGCGATGTGGCTTTCGGTCTAAGTGTTCTGCTTACACTGGTGTCGGCAGTTGGTTGAGGGGTGGGTAACTGCACCATGTAACGCCAGATGTGAGCTGTCTGGTCTCCAGATGCTAAGGAACAAGAAAAATGATGTCACATTATGCAAACACACATCAAGTATTCATTCCAATTGGGATTTCTACCTTTCTAATTGGATTTGATGGCAATTTGATATCTGTGCACAGACAGGAACAGATGCAGAAAATCAGGGAGAAGTAAAAGGCCTGTTTGTTAACTTGCTTTCAGGGAGAATGAGAGCGATTCAATACAGAAAAATCTAATGGCAAGTAAACAAGGGCTGAAGTTTTTGCCCCAAGGATTTCTTTTTTGTCATATTTGCCTGGTAATCTGTTCTGATTTCCAATATGACCTGTGCCAGTAAATCACAGGTAATCACACGTCTTCAAAAGCCCCATGTATGGCTGTGCCAAAATATCATCCTGTGTGTACCAGTCCTCAGATGTCTCTGTATTGAAACCGTTATTTTACTTATAGCATAATAACAACAAGTGTATGACTTTCATTTCGACCAGGAATACTGTTACTATGTTATGTTACCAGTCCACCATCTTTACACAGTTCAGGTGTGGTCTAGAAATCAAGAGGGGCATTCAGCGGGATTCCTTATTGCCAAAATGATGGCAAAAAGTTTTTTGCATGTTTGCTCCAGTTCTGCTAAGGCCACATGCACGACATTTACAATAATAACAATAACGAATTGCCTTTTCAAATGTTATGAAATGCCACCATATGTCGTGACAAGCATAACATATAACTGGGGAATAAAGAGATGGAATAAAGACATACGTCCATCTAATACATCCTACTCTGCAATACCCACATTTCCTGCCTAAGAAAACAAAAACAGTATGGAGTGACACTGCTTACAGGTACAGATACAGCAAGATAAATCAGGCTTAATTTTACCTGGAGAGACGGATAAATATTTTTCATTACGAATTCTGAATGAAGACAGACAAAGAAATGAGGGTAATTTAGCCTGGTAAATGCGTGGTTAGGTCACATACAACCAGGTCACTCCACAGATTAAAGAATCAGTTGGGTGAGGGGTGCAATGATTAAGTATTACTTATTAAATCTCAAATATACAGTGGGTATTGAAGGAGAACTATAAACGCATTTTATTGTTTAAAGTCTGTAAACTGATTGTTAAAATCATACAAAATTGCTTCTCCTCTGGGACAGACATGCATACCATCCTTCACCCAGGGAAAGAAGAAGCAGTACAATTAGTTGCTTTGTCTCCGGGGAAGGAGGAGTTAAAGTGAAAGTAATACAGAAAGTTGGCGGCGAACTGCGGGTGAAGTACATACACAGTTAAGTGCAGTGAAAAGAGTGAAAGTAACTACAGAACATTATTCTAATCTGCAGATTCTATAGATCAGGACAATGTGCCTATAAGGAACAATATATTTGGTACTCTTAGTTGCTGGTTTAGAAAAGGACAGGAGGAGGCGTTAAAGACCTGTAGGGAATAAAATAGGAATCTGCTTTTCAAATATATATACAAGCACAGTCATTACTGAAGCTGAATATGGTCTACAAACACTGGTTCTGCACTCAGCTTGTGTACACCTGTAAAAGCTTTACAGAAAGTATTGCATTTTTTAAGGGCTACCGCAGAAGTCTCTTACGTGCATAATAAGAAAGCGAGCTTGTGTCTAGCCCAAATTCTCCATAACCTGATAATATGAATCAAGAAAAATGGGACTGATAAAAGTGTAGTAATGACCACAAGGGGGAGCACCAGAACACAAATACAAGACTGTCGGAGGGGGAATGGTTAGGCAATTGAATAAGGGAGTGAAATAAAATAATCATACCTGTTAGTGCTATCTGCTCTGCTGGGTGAAACTTTATGGAGTTCACTGTAAGAAAACAATGTTATTACTTGCATTTAGTACATATGTTCCTGGTTACCTACAAGGCAAACAAGATAAATTCAATACAACACAACAATCATCTTGATATCCATACATACAACAGTAATCCTTGTATGTAATATAGTAGAAGTCACCCGGGGGCCTTTAGTTACCCATACATACAACAGCAATCCTTGTATGTAATATAGTAGCAGTCATGTGTTACAGTTTGTAGTTGACTAGAAGCCAAAATTATGGCAACCAGCAGTAGAGATCACAAATACAAAGCCAACAGGATGCCACCCTATCCAAATGGCCGTAATTATAAAGTCACAGTACAGAAAATAAAGCACAATATGTTACATCAACACCGTAAAATACAGCTAACGATCGTTATTTTACACCCGCATAATAAAATAACGATAGCAGTTATTAGTTTATGATTGTTTGCATCTCAGCCAATCACTGTTGTGGCTGCCGGTCCGACCCCTTCTGCTTGGTTCCGTGCATGGAAAAGGCACGGAAGACAAGCTGAAGGTAGCCGAGGGAACGAGGACTGGTAAGTATATTTAGAGGCCAAATTGAGCTATTTAGACCTTGGTAGATCTTGGTTTTTTTAGAGGCCAAATTGAGCTATTTAGACCTTGGTAGATCTTGGTTTTGGGGGTTTTTTGTTCGCCAGTAAAATTTTTGTTTTGGGGGTAGACATAGGGGTTTTTTGTTCGCCAGTAAAATTTTTGTTTTGGGGGTAGACATACCCTTTAATTGTTAAAGAGTGGGAGCAAAGCAAATGTACCTGTATTGTGTAAGGGTCTAAGGGTAGTAGGGATATCCAATAAAATTCCCGTAAATATGTTATTGGGGAATGATTTCTAAACAATTAACTGTATAAGGATAAAGAATGTCAAGTGTCTCTCGGACTTCAGGGCCAAGTGATGGAGAAAAAAATAACAATGTAGTTCTCTAATTCTACATTCAGTAAGACTATGAAGGAGAGATTCCAGATCATTAACATTAGAGCATGGCTTCTCAAGGATGTTTTCTTAAACCTTAAAGATGTAAATCCTAAATTCTTTATTTGATGACTGTATTTACAGTTAGGCTTGATTACTAAAATGACTAAATATAATCTATAATATAAATGATATGGGGTTGGTTTAAATTAAAGTATCCAATTTTATACTATTGTGGCATTTCATTGTATGTGAGTATACCTTCATCAGGCATAAAGAAAT
>JAACNH010005514.1:0-20053 GCA_019447015.1 Hymenochirus boettgeri
AATACACCTGTGGGGTGTTCGTTGATTTGCTAGTTTGGATCCCAACCCCAGGCTGAACACACCTGTAGGGTTTTGGTTAATTCACTAGATTGGATCCCAACCCCGGGCCGAACACAGCTGTAGGGTAACCAAAAACCCTACAAGGTGTGTTCAGCCTGGGGTGGGATCCAAACTAGAAATCAAGAACAACCCACAGGTGTATTTGTCCAGGGGGTGGGATCCGATTAGCGAATCAACCAACAGCCCCAGGTGCATTCAAAAGGGGTTTGGCGTTCATCCACATATAATGAAATGTCCTCCCACAGTATAATGATCACCACACACACAAACACACCCATATAATAAAAAATATTCCCGTAGAATAAATGATGCACACACACATATATAAAAGGTTCCCCCATAGTATATATGGACACATATACCCATATAATAAAATGTCCCCCATAGTATAAATAACCCCCCAACCCATATAATAAAAATGTCCCCAAAGTATAAATGAAAAATACCCATATTATAAAATTGCCACCCCATATTTATAAATGACACACACACCCATATAATATGTCCCCCAATAGTATAATATGGACCACACACCTCCATAAATAAATGTCCACCATAGTATGATAAATGACCCACAAATCTAAATGAAATAAACTCTATAAAAATGCCCCCATATTATAAATGACACACTACAGCCCATTTAATAAATTGTCCCCAATTAGTACAAAATTACACGAACATAAAATAAAATATCCCACATAGTAAAATGAAAACCACACACACCCATATAACTAAATCTCCCCTATAGATAGATAGTGGGCGTTAAAATCCCATAGGGGTAAATCTCACATTCGTGAACGCAATATTGAACTGCGAAACAGGACTTCAACCAGAAAGATAGCGCCTCTGGGTAAATGAGCATGATGGGAGTTCCTTGAAGGCAAACTCCATTACCTTAAGATTAAAAATTAAAATGATCATTGAGAACTCACGGTTTCCGTGTCTGTCAAAGCAGAGGTCTGGCAAAGCTTCAGTTTCCTCTCTATCTCTAATCAGTCCACAGAGGGATAATCATCACGAGAAAATCATCCACAAGGAAAGTCAAAGTTTTCAAAGTCATTATAATGGTCTCTGTAGGTTGAATCCTGCAGTTGGCATCCAGGGGTTGGATAGTTATGTCCCAAACATCTATAAATCCAACTTGTGTGTGGTTGTTAGGTATCCGTACCTAACCTGAGCTGGGTAAGGACGTCATCGGCCCGATTTCTTCTTGCCAGATTGTAGCATGGCATGTTGAACTACTGCATTTCATCATCCCTCTGGGAAAGGTTCATTCAGACGAGGATGGGATGCCGATCTGGCGAAATCAACCAACACCCCCTAAGGTGAATATTAAAGACGGGGTGTTAGGATACAATCTGGTTGAATTCAACCAACACCCCACAGGTTAAATTCATGCAGGGTTGGGATCCCGAATAGGAATCAACAAAACACCCTTCAGGAGCTTTCGCCAAGGGTGGCTGTGGACGATTTGGCCCCCCAAAATCAACGCAAAACTCTTCCGGTGGTTTTAGATAAGGGGGGATCATAGGAATCAAACCAAAACACTCATCAGATGTGGCATCTGGCGAATCACTAGGGTGTTCGGCTTCCGGTGTTGGGATACGTACATGACCCACCCATGCGTTGGCCCTTGTCCAACGCGAATCAAAAAAAACAATTCTAGTGCGTTCAGTCAAAGGGTTAGGATCCGAACTATGAGAATCAACCAAACACGACAGTGTGATTCGCTGGGGTTGGGATCCGATCTATCGAATCAACCAAACCCCAGGTGTGTTCAGTGGGGTTGGGTCATCCAATCTAATGTCCCATCAACGACATACACCAGTCAGTTTCACAGGTTGATCCCCTAATAATGAGACGAACATCAAATCAACAAAATCCCCAAGTAGTATGACAGTCAGTCTTACCTGGATACCGAAGTCCATAGATCGAATACCAACACCCAATAAAAATCCACAGTGAATACGATAAATGTCGCCACATATTATAATGACACACACACCCATCATAATAATATGTCCACCCAATTATATATAATGACACCAAACTCACATATAATAAATTGTCACCATGTAGAAATGAACCACACAAAGTATAAAATGAAAATACCTATATAATAAATGCCCCCGCATATTATAAATGCAACGACTAAAAACGGTCCACTATAAAGACCCATAATAAAATAACAAGTGATGAACCACATTACAAAGCTCCATAGTATAAATGGAACAATCCCCTCCAATATAATAAAATTTCCCACATAGTATAAATGACAGCACACCACCCATGTATTATAAAAAGGTACCCATACAAGTTTGCTATAGAAAGGCAGCTGGGTAACTGCTCCAGAATCCACCAACGAAACCAAGGGGACATTCTCTTACATAAAGAGAAATTAGAAAAAAAAAACAAATCTGAAGCCAAAATATGTTTGGTTAAGCAAAATCAAGGCAATGTCTAAGATTTAGTTAAAATCTTTTAGTCTAAACTTACAATATTTGAATTAAAGTAAGTGAAACAATGTAAAACCCATATAAACTCTATAAAAAACGGTATACACTATTCTAATACAACCCATTATGGTGATGGAGGGATTACTGAACAGGCCCATTGTCGAGGGGGGGCATGTCGCCACACTTACTGCCCAACGGTCCATGCCTAATGGGGGGGATTACTGCCACGGGCCCTATGTAGGGGGAGATGTTGCCCACATACTGCCACATGGGTCCATACGATATGGTTGAGAACTTTACTGCCCACGGGGCCAATATGTAGAGGGGAGGCAGGCTGCCCAAACACTACTGCCCACGGTTTCTATTGCATTTATGGGGGGCTTCCTGCCACTGGCCCTATGTCGAGGGAGGCATTCTGCCCACACTTACTGCCAAAGGTTCCTGCGTATGGGGGGGTACTTACTGACCATGGGCTCTGATTGGGGGGGCTCACTGTCCAAGGGCCCTGCATATGGGGGGGCTAATGCCCCAAGGGCCCTGCATTATAGGGGGGGTAGGTTACAGGGTTGTCTCTAGGGTTTTGCCATCTGAGCAAAACGTATCGCAGCCTCAACATAATAATGAAAGAATAAAAGATTATGACCGAAAGATTTGTAAAAGCCTTGCTACCACGTCAAGGTAGACTCATTTAAGCAGGCCTAACTAACTAACTAGTCTAACCTAGACTAACCTAACAAATTCTAGTAAAGCTAAACCTAACCATAGGAAAGCATTTCTGTTTTACCACCATCTGGCTCAATAAGAGATATATGAAAAAAAATTTAAATCTGAAGCAAAGTAGTTTAGTAAGAAATCCAGGAAAGTAATTAGTTAAATCTTTTAGTCAAAAGCTTTCCATACTATGAAATAAAAAAGAAAGTGCAAACATAAAAAACCTAAAAATATAATAAAAACAGTATACACTATTTCTAATATATCACATTATGCGTAGGCGGGGGGGGGGACTACTGCCACGGGCATATGTAGAGGGGGGCATGCTGCCCACACGTACTGACCACGGTCCATGCGTAGGGGAGGGAATTACTGCCACAGGCCCTATGTGGAGGGGGGGCATGCTTTGCCACACTTACGGCCCAAGGTCCATGCTAAGGGGAGGACTTACTGCCCATGGGCCTAGTAGAGGGGAGACATGTGCCCACACTTGTGCCCACAGTCATACGTTATGGTTGCGGACTACTTGCCCACGGGCCCTATGTAGAGCGGAGGCATGCTGCCAACACTTACATGCCAAGGTCCAAGCGTACTGGGGGGACTTTCTGCCCACGGGCCCTTATGTAGAGGGACGCATGCTGCCCACACTTACGCCACGGTCCATGCATATGGTTGGGCTACTGCCCCACAGGCACTATGTAGAGGGGAGGCATGCTGCCCACATTTATGGCCCACGGTCCATGCGTTTATGGGGGGGACTTATGCCCATGGGCCCTATGTAGAGGGGAGGGCATGCGCCCACACTACTGCCCCACAGTCCATGTGTCATGGGGAGGGCTTACGGTCCAAGGGCCCTGGCCTATGGGGGGGGATACGCCCAAGGGCCCTGCATATAGGGGGGGGTACAGGGGTGTCTCTAGGGTTTTTTGCCCATATGAGCAAAAACTGTCTCATGCAGCCTCCACATATTATGAAGATAAAATATTTGGCCAAAAGATTTGGAAGCCCTGCTGACCATTTCAAAGGTAGGCTCTTTCAGCAGGGACCTAACTAACCTAAACTAGTTAACCTAGCTAACCTAACAAATGCTAGCTAAAGCTAACCAACCATAGGAAATGTTTTTACACCATCGGCTCAATAAGAGAAATATGAAATAAATTAATCTGAAGCCAAGTATGTTTGGTAAGAATCCAGGCAAATGCAAAGTCATTAGTTAAATCTTTTTAGTCAAAAGCTTCAATATTATGAAATAAAAGAAAGTGCAAACAATTAAAACCATCTAAAAACTCAAATTAAACGTCTAAAACTATTCTAACTATATCACCATTTGCTTATGGGGGGGATACTGCCACGGGCCAGATGTCAGGAGGGGGGGGCATGCTTGCCCACACTTACTGCACCTGGTCCAGCGTTATGGGGGGGACTTGACTGCCACGGGCAGAGGGGCAGAGAGAGAGATAGAGCACTCTGGGTAAAATGAGCCATGATATATTTACTTGAAGGCGAAAATTACCGTTAACATAAAAAATTTTAAATATGATCATGCGACGAACTCACAGTTTCCTGAGTCAAAGCAGAGTGTCGCGACAACGGGGGTTGGGATCCGATCTGGCGAATCAACCAAAAACCCTACAGGTGTGTTCGGCCTGGGGTTGAGATCCAATCGATCGAATTAACCAAAACCCGATAGGTGTGTCAGAAAAGTGGTTGGAATCCTAACTAGTGAATCAAAAGCACCCAAGTGCATTTAGACGGAAGGGTTGGATCCGAAACTGGCGAGATCAACAAAAACCCTACCAGGGGTGTTTGGCCTGGCGTTGGGATCCAAATAGCAAATTCAACTAACACCCCCAAACAGGGGTATTCGTCAGGGGTTGGATCCGATGTAGTGAATCAACCAACACCCCCAGGTTCATTCAAAAAGGTGTTTGGGTTCATCCACAGAAATGAAATGTCCTCCCATAGTATACATGATACACAACACAAAACACACCCCTATAAGAAAATATCCCGAGAATAAATGAGTGCACACATTGCCCATATATGAAATGTCCCCCATAGTATATATGACCATCTACCCATATAAAAAATGTCACCCATAGTATAAATAACCCCCAACCCCCATATAATAAAATGTCCCCCAAAGATCAATGAAATACCCATCTTATAAAATGGCCCCCATATTAGAAATGGACACACAACACCAAATATAATAGTCCCCCAATAGTAGAAATGACACACACCTCCATGATAATAAATTGTCAACCATTAGTATAAATGACCCACAAAGTATAAAGAAAATACCTTATAATTAATGCCCCCTATCTTCTCAATGGACACCACACAGCCATAATAAATGTCCCCATAGTAAAAATTACACCGACATTAAAATAAAATATCCCACATAGTAGAAATGATAAACACACACACCCATATAACTAAATCTTCCCTATAGTATAGATAGCTGGCGTTAAAATCCCATAGTGGGTAAAATCTCACATTCGTGTGAAACGCAAATTGAACGCGAAACAGGACTTGTCACCCAGAAAGATAGCGCCTCGGGTAAATGAGCATGTGGTATTTCCTTGAAGGCAAACTCACATTACCTTTAACATTAAAAATTACATTATGATCATTTGAGAACTCACGGTTTCTCTGTGTCAAAGTCATAGTGTTGGCAGCTTCATTTCCTCTCTCATCTCTAATCAGTTCACGAGAATAATATAATCACGAGAATAATCATCACAAGGAAAGTCAAAGTTTTCAAGTCATGATAATGGTATCTTAACGGTGTGTAAGTTGAATCTGCAGAGTGTGGTAATCCGGGGTTTGGATAATTTATTCTCAAACATCATAATCCAACTTGTTGGTTTGAGGCTGTAGTCTGTACTAACTGAGCTGGGTAAGGACAGTCACGGGCCCGATTTCTTCTTGCTTCCAGCAGTGTAGAACTTGCAGTGTTGGACTTACTGCGTCCTTTCCCCCTGGAAAGGTGCATTCAGACAGAGGATGGAGACCGATCTGGCGAACAACCAACCACCCCTAAGGTGAATTAAGAAGACGGTTGTTAGGTATCCAATCTGGTGAAATCAACCAACACCCACAGGTAAATTATGCCAGGTGGTTGGGATCCGAACTATCGAATCAACAAAACAGACCCTTCAGGAGCTGTCAGCAAGGGTTGGGATTCCGATTTTGGATCAAGGCAACCACTTCGTTTGATGGTGGCACTAAGGTTTTCCGCAGTTGGATCCGAATCGATGTACAAAGCGTGGTTCACAGGTTGGTATCCGAACTAGCGAATACAACCAAAACACTTCACATTGCATTCAGTCTGGGTTGGGCTCCATCTGCGAATCAACCAAAACCCTGACAGGTGTGTTCGCCTGGCGTGGGGTGGGATCCGATCTAGCGAATCAACTACAACAACTTCAGTTGCGTTTGGCCCGTGGGTTGGGTCAAATCGGCGAAATCAACAAAACCTTCAAGTGCGTGTCAGTCAGGGTGGATGGAACTGATCCACGACATTGTATCGGCGTTGACCGACGCGAATCAACCAACACCCCGTCATTCAAGGGGGGGGGTTATCCATATTAATGCCTCCTAGACATGACACATATAATAAACCATAGCCAGACACACACCCATACTAAAATGTCCCCCCTAGTAATATGAATCACCAATATAAAAGTCCGCCCTGAAAACCCCCATCTAATATTAATAAAATCGACCCCAAAGTATAAATGAGAAATACCTTATAATAAAATGCCCGCAATATTATAAGATGACACACAGTCACATTATAATAAATTCCCAATAGTACTAGTAAAACCTCCATATAATAATGATCCACAATATAATACCACAAATATCCACTAGAGAAACTGAACAACACACCTATATACTAACATGCCCCCCATAGTTATAATGAACACACAGCCTAATTCCCCAATAATAAACAAGTCCAATGTAAAATTTCCCACATAGTGATAAATGACATGCCACACACCCATGTTAATTAAAATGTCCTCCCCATACAGTTTGCCTATAGGAAGTAGCGAGCTGGTACTGCTCCAGATCCCAACTAAACAATGGGACTTCTCAATAAAGAGAAATATAAACAAAAAATAAAACTCTTAAGCAAATTGTTTAGTTAAGAAATCCAGGCACGTCATTTAGTTAAATCTTTTAGTCTAACATTCAATACTTATGAAATACAAGTAAAGTGTAAACAATTGAAACCCTATAAACCTCTAATAAAACAGTATAACACCTATTCCTAACTATATACATTATGAGTCTCGGGGGGAGTTACTGACCACAGGCCCTATGTAGAGGGGAAGCAGTGCCCACACTTATTGCCCACGTCCCATACATATGGGGGTGAACTTACTGCCCAACGGGCCCTTATGTATGGGGGGCATGCTGCCCACAAATTTATGCCCACGGTCCCCATAGCTAATGAGTCCAATTACCTCCGGCCAGCTTGGGGACTACTGCCCCACGGGCCCGCTATGTAGAGGGGAGGCATGCTGTCCAACACTTAATTGCCCACGGTCCATAGTCTGGGGTGAGACTTACTGCCAACTGGCCCTATGTAGAGGGGGGCATGATTGCCCACACTTTAACTGCCCACGGTCCATGCGTAGGGGGGGAACTACTGCCATGGGCTCTGCCATATGGGGGGGCTCACTGTCCAAGGGCCCTGCCTATGGGGGGGTACTGCCAAGGGCCCTGGCATATAGGGGGGTTACAGGGGTGTCTCTAGGGTTTTTGCCATCTGAGCAAAAACTGTATTGAAGCCTCAACAAATAATGAAGAAATAAAAGATTATGACAGAAAATTTGTAAAGCCTTGCTCACCACGTCAGGTAGACTCTTTCAGCAGGGACCTAACTAACCTAACTAGTCTAACCTAGCCAACCTAACAAATTCATAAGCTAAATCTAACCTAACCATAGGGGGAAATGCCTTTTACACATCTAGCTCAATAAAGAGATATATGAAAAAACATTAAATAGGAAGCAAAGTATGTTTAGTGAGGAAATCAGAAAGTCATTAGTTAATCTTTTAGTAAAAAGCTTTCAAATACTATTGAAATAAAAGTAAAGTGCAAACAATAACACACTAAAACGTAATAAAACAGTATAACACTATTCTAACTATATCACATTATGCGTATGGGGGGACTTACTGCCACGGGCCTATGTAGAGGGGGGGCATTGTCCCAACTCCTGCCACGGGGTCCATGCGATGGGGTGCCGGGACTTACTGCTACTGCCTACAGGCCATATTGTGGAGGGGGGGCATGCTTGCCACACTTACTGCCCACGGTCCAGCTAATGGGGAGGAATGATGCCCATGGGCCCATGGAGAGGGGGGAAATGCGCCCACACTTGATGCCCACAGTCCATAAGTAATGGTTGGGACTTTACTGCCCACGGGCCTATGTGAGCGGAGGCATGCTGCCAACACTTACTGCACACGGTCCAAGCGTATGGGGGGGCTTTCTGACACGGGCCCTATTAGCGGGGACGCATGCTGCCCACATTACTGCCACGGTCCTGCATAGGTT
Source organism: Hymenochirus boettgeri (assembly GCA_019447015.1). Lineage (NCBI taxonomy): Eukaryota > Metazoa > Chordata > Amphibia > Anura > Pipidae > Hymenochirus > Hymenochirus boettgeri. The sequence goes on from JAACNH010005514.1 coordinate 8,802, forward strand.
GGGCTACTGCCCACAGGCACTATGTAGAGGGGAGGGCATGTGCCCACATACTGCCCACGTCCATGCGTATGGGGGGGACTTACTCGCCATGGGCCCTATGTAGAGGGGAGGCATGCTGCCCACAATTACTGACCACAGTCCATGTGTATGGGGGAGGGGCTTACTGTCCAAGGGCCCTCATATAGGGGGGTACTGCCCAAGGGCCCTGAATATAGGGGGGGGTTACAAGGGGTGTCTCTAGGTTTTTTGCCCAGTGAGCAAAAACGATCTGACAGCCTCAAACATAATTAATGAAGAATAAATAATTTGGCCAACAGATTCTAAAGCCTGCTACCATGTCAAGGTAGGCTCTTTCAGCAGGGACCTGAAGTAACCATCAAAAATAGTCTAACTAGCCTAACCTAACAAATGCTAGTAAAAAGCTAACCTAAACCTGGAAAGGCCTGTTTACAACATCTGGCCAATAAAGAGAAATATGAAAATAAATTAAATCTGAAGCAAAGTATGTTTGGTTAAGAAAATCCAGGCACATTCAAATAAGTCCTTTAGTAAATCTTTTAGTCAAAAGCTTGCAATATTATGAAATAAATAAAGTGCAAACAATTAAAACCCCATAACCCTCAATAAAACAGTATAAAAACTATTCTAAACTATATCACATATGCATATGGGGGGACTTACTGCCACGGGCCATGTAGAGGGGGGGCATGCTGCCACACTTACTGACCATGGTCCATGCGTATGGGGGGGACTACTGCCCACGGGCAGAGAGATAGCGCCTATGGGTAAATGAGCCTGATAGTATTACTGTGAAGGCGAACATTACCTTTAACCTTAAAAATTAAATATGATCATTCGAGAACTCACAGTTTCTGGTCAAAGCAGGTGGTCTGACAACGGGGGTTGGGATCGATCTGGCGAAAATCAACCAAAAACCCTACAGGTGTGTTCGGCATGGGGTGAGATCCAATCTATGAAATTAACCAAAACCCTATAGGTGTGTTCAGAAAAAAGTGGTTGAGAATCCTAACTAGTGCTCAACATACACCCAAAGTTGCTTGAGACGGAGCGGTGGGATCCAAACTGGCGAATCAACCACAAACCATCAGGTGTGTTTGGCCTGGAGTTGGGATCCAAAAACTAGCAAATCAACTAAACACCCAAAGGTGTATTCGTCCAGGGGTGGGATCCGATGTAGTGAATCAACCAACAACCCCAGGTTTCATCGAAAGGTGTTTGGTTCATCACATATAAGGGAAATGTCCTCCCAGAGTATACAGGATACACACACACAAACAACCATATAAAAAATAATCCCAGTAAATAATGATGCACACACCCTATAATGAAATGTCCCCCCTATAGTATATATGACACATCTACCCATATAATAAAAGTCCCCCATGTAGTATAAAAACCCCCAACCATATAATAAATGTCCCCAAAGTAAAAATGAAAATACCCTATTGTAAATGCCCCCACCATATGATAAATGACACAACACACACACACATATAATATGTCCCCAATCGTAAAATGACACGCACCTCCATATACTAAATTGTCACCATAGTATAAATGACACACAAAGTATAAATGGAAAAATACCTCTATAAGTAAATGAACCCGAATTATAAATGACACACACAGCCATTTAATAATGTCCCCCAAAATAGTAAAAATTACCCAGACATAACTAAAATATCCCACATAGTAGAAATGGACAAACACACCACAACCATATAAATAATTCTCCCCTTAGTATAAATAGCTGGCGTTAAATCCCATAGTGGGTAATCTGCCCACATTTGAAGCGATACATGAAATGCCCGAAACAGGAACTTTCACCCAGGAAGATAGGCCCTTGGGTAGAGCCTGATGATATTTCCTCTAAGGTCAAAACTCACTTATTTAAGACATTAGAAAATTAAAATATGATCATTTGAGAACTCACGGTTTCCTGATTCAAAGCGAGTGTGGCTATCAGACTTCAGTTTCCTCTCTCATCCTCTAATCAGTTCACCAATAAATAGAGGAAACACTGGAATAATATCACGAGGAAAGTCTCATAACAAAGTAAGTTTCAAAGTCATATAATGAGTAATCCGGAAGGTGAATTCCTGCAGATTGGAATCAGGGTTTGGATATTTATATCCCAACATCTATAATCAACTAACTTGTTGGTCTTGAGGCTGGTAGTTCCTTACCTAAACCTGAGCTGGGTAGGACTCAGGCACGATGTTCTTCTGCCCAGCTGTAGGCTGCGGGAGTTACATTACTGCATAACCTTTCCGCTTGAGGAAATGTTAGTACATGAGGAAGCGGTCGCGATCTGGCGAACCAACCAACACCCTCCTAAGTAATTAAGACGGGTTGTTTGATCCAACTGGTGAATCAACCAACACAGCCACAGTAAATTCTGCCAGGGGTTGGGATCGACACTAGGCGAATCAAACACAACATACCTTCAGAGTGCGTTCAGCAGATGGTTGGATATCCCTGATTATGAATCAACACACTCCCAGTGGTCTTAGATCGGGATGGGATCACGCGAATCAACACAACATACCATCTAGTGTTTATTAGGCGAGGAGTTGTGGATCAATCTGAGTGACAACCAAAACACCCTACAGGTGATTGGCTCCAGGGTGGCGAACTATCGATCAGTGGGAGACAACACATCTTCAAGTGGTTTAGCAAGAAGGGTTTGGAATCCGACCTGTAGCGAAATCAACCAACACTACCTCCACAGTTGCACGTTCGACGGGGTGGGATCCGCATCTGTTGCGATCAACCAAAACCACATCGAGCCGGTTGGATGGATTGCGATCGCACACTACATGGTTGGCCTGGTGGGATCCGATCTAGCGATAACAAACAACCTTTCAGTTGCATTTGGCCGCGGGTTGGATCCGATCTGGCGAACAACAACACCCTTCAAGTGCATCAGTCAGGACTGGTTAGGACTCCAACTAGTGAATCAACAAACACCACCTTACGGTGGTATTCGCAGAGGGGGTGGGATCCGACTCGTAGCAAAACGACGGTGTTTGCCGGATTATCCAACAGCAAATCAAAAACTGATACCCCCCATGTAGTTTCGGTGTGAGCTTGAGCGTTCAAGCATAACAGTACCCCAGGGGCTCATCGGGTGTTCATCCCAAATAACTAGAAATGTCCTCCCATAGTATACATGACAGACAACCCACCTCAATACATAAAATCTCCCCATAGAATAAATGAATGCACACACCATATATAAAATGTCCCCCATAGTAGAATGACTACATCTACCCAATATAAAAATGTCCCCATAGTATAAATAACCACCATATAATAAATGTCCCCGAGAGGTATAGAATAAAAATAGCCTTTATAAATGCCACCCCCCTATTATAACTGGCACACACCACATATATAATATGTCCGCCAATAGTATAACATACAACAACCTCCATATAATAAAATTGTCAACCATAGTATAAATTGACCACAAGGTATAAATGCAAATTCCATATAATAACAGGCTCCTCCCATATTATAAATGACACACACAGCCATAAATAAATGTCCGCAAGAATATAAATGACACAGACATAAATAAATATCCCAATAGTAGAATGACAAACACACACACCCATAAATAAATCTCCCATAGTATAACAATGACAACACACTCCCCAATATAATAAAAATTCCCACATAGGATAAATGAAATGCACCCACCCATGTAATAAAAGGCTCCCCTACAAGTTTGCCTATAGGGAAGTGCGACTGGTCACGGCGCCGAATCCACCAAACTAAACAATGGGGACATTCTCAATAAAGAGAAAATATGGAAAAAAAAAAAAAAAAAAAACGAAGCACAAAGTATGTTTAGTTAAGAAATCCAGCAAGTCATTTAGTTAAATCTTTTAGTCTAATCGTTTCAATATATTGAAAATAAAGTTAAGTGCAAACAATTAAACCTATAAACTATAATTTTTAAAACAGTAAACACTATTTCAACATATCACATTATGAGTAGGAGGGGATTACTGCCCACGGCCTAAAGTAGAGGGGGGGGCATGCTGCCTACCTTACTGCCCATGGTCATGCGTATGGGGGGGATTACGCCCACAGGCCCTATGTAGGAGGGCGGGCAGTGCCACACTACTGCCCACGGGCCATGTGTATGGGGGGGATTTACTGACCCAGGGCCCTATGAAGGGGGAGGCATGCTGCCCTACTTACTGCCCACGGTCCATACGTTTATGGGGCCTTACTGCCCACGGGCCCATGTAGACGGGGAGGCATGCTGCCCCACATAACTGCCAACGTCCCTGCGTGTAATTAGGGGGTGACTGACTGCCACGGGCCCCTGCATAGGGGGGGGGGGGGGGGGTCTCACTGTCCAAGGCCTGCATATGGGGGGGCTACTGCCCAAGGGCCCTGCACTGGGGGGGTACAGGGGTTGTCTCTAGGTTTTTGCTATCTGAGCAAAATGTATCTGCAGCCTCAACATATATAATGAAGAATAAAATATTTTGGCCCAAAGATTGTAAGACCTTGCCTACCACTTCAAGGTAGGTCTCAGGCAGGGACATAAATAACCTAAAACTAGTCGAACCTAGCCAACCAAACAAAGCTAGCTAAAGCTAACCTAACCATAGGAAATGCCTTTTTTACACATCTGCTTCAATAAAGAGCATATGAAAAAAACAAAATTTAAATCTGAAAACAAAAGTATGTTTGCGTTAAGAAATCCAGGGAAAAGGAAAGGGCATTTAGTTAAAATCTTTTAGTCAAAGCTTCAATACTATGAAATAAAAAGTAAGTGCAAACAATAAAAAACCTTATAATAAAACTATATTTAAAACCGTTATAAACACTATTCTCACTATCTCACATATGCGTAGGGGGGGACACTACTGCCCAAGGGCCTAGGTAGAGGGGGGGAAGCTGCCCACACTTAATGCCCACGGTCCATGAGTTATGGGGGGGACTTACTGCCTACAGGCCCTATATGGAGGAGGGGGAATGCTGCCCTACTTACTGCCACGGTCTCCATGCTAATGAGGGGAGGATTATGCCCATGGACCCTATGTAGTGGGGAGGCATGCTGCCCAACTACTGCCCACAGGTCCAACGTATGGTTGGGACTTACTGACCCACGGGCCCGATGTAAAGGGGAGGCATGATGCCACCACACTTATGCACACGGTCCATGCGTAGGGGGGGACTACTGCCCAGGGCCCTATGTAGAGGGGAAGTCTGCGGCCCAACTACTGCCCACGGTCCATGGTAGGTTGGGACTACTGCCACGGGCCCTATGTAGAGGGAGGCATGATGCCAACACTTACTGCCCACGGTCAATGCGTAGGGGGGGAGTACTGACCCAACGGGCCCTCCTATAGAGGGGAGGCATGCTGGCCCACAACTTACGGCCCACGGTCCATTGCGTATGGGGGGGACTTATGGCCCACGGGCCCTATGTAGACGGGGAGGCATGCTGCCCACAAATTACTGCCCACAGTCCTGTGGTATAGGGGGACTACGCCCACGGGCCCTTGCATTAGGGGAGGGGCTACTGGTCCAAGGGCCCTGCCATATGGGGGGGCTACTGCCCAAGGGCCCTGCATTATATGGGGGGGTTACAGGGTGTATCTCTAGGGTTTTTGCCATACTGAGCAAAAAAACTTGTATCGGCAGCCTCAACATAATTAATGAAGAATGAAAATATTTTGGCCACAAGATTTTGTAAGCCTGCTACCACGTAAGGTAGGCTCTTTCGCAGGGGACCTGAACTACCTAACAGTCTAACCTAGCCGTAACCTAAACAAATGCTAGCTAAAGCTAAACTAACCATAGAAATGACCTTTTACAAAACATTGGCTCAATTAAGAGAAATATGAAATATTAGTAAATAATGAAGCAAAGTATGTTTGGTTAGAAATCCAGGCAAATTCCAAACTTAAGTCATTAGCAAATCTTTTAGTCAAAAGCTTTCAATATTATGCAATAAAAGTAATAGGCAAACAATTTAAAACCCAAAAACTCAAAAAAACAGTATTAAACTATTCTAACGATATCACATTATGCATGTATGGGGGGACTTACTTGCCCACGGGCCCTATGGTAGAGGGGAGTGCGTGCTTGCCACACTTACTTGCCCTGGTCTATGCGTATGGGGGGAGGGACTTAACTGCCCACGGGGGCAGGAGATATCAACCAACAACCTTCAATTTTGTTGGCCCGGGGTTGGGATCCGACTCTGGCGAATTTAAACCAACAACCTTCAAGTACTTTCAGTCATGGGGTTGGGATCCAAACTAAGCGAATCAACCAAACACCCCACAGGTGTATTTGGCAGGGTGGGACCAAATCTAGCGAATCACCACCAACCACAGGTGATCAAAAAGGGGGTGGGTTCATCCCCATATAATAAAATGTCCCACATTAGTATATATGGACACATCTAACCATATAATAAAAATGTCCCCATAGTATAAATAACCCCACCACCCATCTAATAAAATGTCCCCAAAGTATAAATGAAAATACCCTATAATAAAATTGCCCCCCCATATGAAATTTTTTCAAAAAAAAAAAATGGACACACACACCATATTATAATATGTCCCCCAATAGTAAATGACACACACCCCCAATAATAAATTGTCCATCCATAGTATAAATGACACACAAAGTATCAAATGAAATAACTATATAATAAAATGCCCCCATATTATAAATGACAATTGTATGAATTGCGAATAGGACTTTTACAGAGCGATAGCAGCTCTTGGGTAAATGAGCTGTGGCGTTACTTTGAAAGGACAAAATCACATTACATTTAACATTAAAAACTGATCTGAGAACTCACAGGTTCCTGAGTCAAAGCAGCGTCTGCCAGATTCAGTTTCCCCTACCATATCATAATCAGTCCATATAGAAAATAATCATCATTGAGGAATGTTCTCAAAGTTTTCAAAGTCATATAATGGAATCCGGAAGGTTGAAATCCTGCGATTGGAATCCAGGATAAATGAAAATACCCCTATAATAAAATGCCCCCATATTAAAACGAAAAAAAACACCATATAATATGATGCCCCAATAGTATAAATGACACAACCTCCATATAATAAATTGTCCACCTAGTAAAATGACACACAAAGTTATAAATAAATTACTCTATAATAAAATGCCCCCCCTATTAAATGACACACACACAGCATATAATAAAATGTCCCCAATAGTATAAATGACCAGACATAAAATAAAATCCCAATAGTAGAAATGACAAAACACACACACCCATATAACAAATCTCCCCCATAGTATAAATGACCAAACATCCCCATCATAATAAAATATCCCACATAGTATAAATGACACACCACACCATTGTAATAAAATGCTCTCCATACAAGTTTGCATAGGAAGTGTGACTGGTACATACAAGTTATCCCCAGTGAGTGTAAATGGTGGACACAGACACCTGTGCTCCAGAATCCACCAACTAAACAAGGACATTGGCAACCTCTAATGTAGCCAGAGTACCCAGAATTGCTAGGCAAATATATGGTGCTAAGTCGCGCTAACAGATCGCTAGGTTAGCTCGACTTTATCTCCATATCAGCGTGGATGGAGGGTTACACAAAAATCATCCCGATCAACGCTCTCGATTCAATCTTGGTTTTCGCTTCGGGATTTTAGCAAATAGCTGGGGTTAAAATCCAGTGGGTAAATCCCACATTTGCGAACATGAAATTGAACCGCGAACAGGACTTTTACCCAGAGAGAAGCACCTTTGGGTAAATGAGCTGATGGTATTTCTGTGAGGCAAACTCACATTACCTTAACATTAAAAATTAAATATGATCATTTAGAATCACGGTTTCCTGAGTCAAAGCAGAGTGTCTGGACAACTTCAGTTCCTCTCCATCCTAATCAGTCCATATAGAAAATAATAATCACGAGGAAAGTCCAAGTTTTCAAAGCATATAATGGTTATCGGAAGGTTGAGATCCTGCAGATTGGAATCCAGGGGTTTGGATAATTTATATCCCAAACATCTATAATCCAACTTGTTGGCTTGAGCTGTTAGTTTCTGTACCTAACCTGAGCTGGGTAAGGACAGTCCAGGGCCGATGTCTTCTTGCCCAGCTGTGTGGCATGCAGTGTTAACTTACTGCATCCTTTCCCTCTGGGAAATTAGAACAGAGGATGGATCCGATCTGGCGAATCAACCAACACCCCTAAGTGAATTAAGAGGGTGTTAGGATCCAATCTGGTGAATCAACCAACACCCCACAGTAATTCGCCAGGTGTTGGGATCCGAACTTGCGAATCAAGCAACACTCTTCAGGTGTTTAGAAAAAGGGTTGGGATCCGAAACAGCGAATCAACCACATCCACAGTTGCATTCAGCCGGGGGTTGGGATCCGTCTGGCGAACAACCAAACCCTACAGTGTTCGGCCCGGGGTTGGGATCAATCTGCGAATAACCAAAACCCTATAGTGTGTTCAGAAAAGTGGTTGGAATCCTAATAGGTAATCAACCAACACCCCAAAGTTGCACTAGACGGGGGTTGGGATCCGACCTGGCAGAATACCAAAACCCCTACAGGTGTGTTCGGCCAGGAGTTGGGATCCAAACTAGCAATCAACCAACACCCCACAGGTGTTGGGATCCGATGTTGTGAATCAACCAACACCCCAGTGCATTCAAAGGTTTGGGTTCATCCACCTAATGAAATGCCTTCATGTATACACTATACAACACAACACACAACAAACACACCCTATAATAAAATATCCTAGAATAAATGATGCACACACCTATAATAAAATTCCCCATAGTAATATGACATCACCCATATAATAAAATGTCCCCCATAGTATAAAAACACCCCACCCATATAATAAATGTCCCCAAAGTAAATGAAAATACCCTATTGTAAAATGCCCCCATAGTATAAATGAAAAACACACACACCACATATATATGTCCCCCAATAGTATAAATGACACAACCTCCATATAATAAATTGTCCACTATAGTATAAAATGACCCACCAAAGTATAAATGAATACCTCTATAATAAATGCCCCCTATTATGAATGACACACACACCATTATTAAAATGTCCCCAAATAGCTACAAAATTACAGACTAAAATAAAATATCCCACATAGAGAATGACAAACACACACACCCATATACTATAAATCTCCCTCAGATAAAATAGATGGCGTTAAAAATCCCAGGGGAATCTAATTGTTGTGTGGAAGCGCTATTGAAGCGACAGGATATCCAGCAGGATAGGCCTGGGAAATAGCATATGTATTTGAAGGCAACTCACATACCTTACATAAAAAATTAAAATGATCATTTGAGAACTCACGGTTTCCTGGTCAAAAGCAGAGTGTCTGGCCAGCTTCAGTTTCCTCTATCTCTAATCAGTCACGAGGAATATCATCACGAGGAATATCATCACAAGGAAAGTCAAGTTTAAAGTCATATAATGGTAATCCGGAAGGTTGAGAATCCTGCAGTTGGAATCCAGGGGTTTGGATATTTATATCCCAAACATCTATAATCCAACTTGTTGGTTTGAGGCTGTTAGTCCTGTACCTAACCTGAGCTGGGTAAGGACAGTCACGGGCCCGATGTTCTTCTTGCCCAGCTTGTAGCATGCAGTGTTAGCTACTGCTCCTTTCCCTCTGGAAAGGTGCATTCAGACAGAGGATGGGATCCGATCTGGCGAACAACACACACCCCTAAGGTGAATTAAGACGGGTGTTAGGATCCAATCTGGTGAATCAACCAACACCCCACAGGTAAATTCTGCAGGGGTTGGGATCCGAACTCGAATCAACAAACACCCTTCAGGAGCTTTCAGCCAAGGGTTGGATCCGATTGGCCAATCAAGCAACATCTTCAGGTGTTTTTAGATAAGGGGTTGGGATCCGAACTAGGAATCAACCAACATTCCACAGTTATTCAGCCGGGGTTGGGATCCGATCTGGCGAAACAACCAAAACCCTTCAGGTGTGTTCGGCCCGGGTTGGGATCCGATCTATAAACCAACACTCTTCAAGTGGTTCTCGCAAAGGGGTGGTATCCGATAGTAGCGAAATCAAACCCAACACCTACCAAGTTGAAAGTTCAAGATGGGTTGGGGATCCGATCTGGCGATACCAAAACCCTACAGGTGTGTTCGGCAGGGGTTGGGATCACATACTAGCGGAATCAACAAACAACCTTCAGGCGTTCAGCAGGGGATTGGATCCACTAGCGAATCAACCAACACCTCACAGGTGTATTCGGCAATGGGTTGGGATCCGATGCTAGCGAATCAAACCATACCCCCAGGTATACTTCCAAAGGGGTTGGGTTAATCCCCATATAAGAAATGTCCTCCCATAGTATACATGACACACACCCATACAAGTAAATATCCCCATAGATAAATGATGCACACACCCATATAATAAAAGATTTCCCATAGTATATATGATACATTACCCATATAAAAAATGTCCCCCATAGATAAATAACACACATATAATAAAATGTCCCCGAAGTATCAATGACATATGCTATCAATAAAATGCCCCCCATATTATAAATGACCACACACCATATAAGTAATAGTGTCCCCCAAAGTATAATGACACAACCCTCCATATACTCCCTTGTCCCCCTCGTTTCCTGCCCACCCAAGTTCCTGCCTTCCCCCTCTCTCTCCCTGCCCCCTCTCACCTGCCCCCCCGCCTATCCTCCCTCAATTTCGCTCCTCTCCCTGACCCCAGCCATCCCCTCTCCAATCTCCACCTACTGTCAGCGGGCTTCACATGTGATGACCCAGGCCCCTACACCAGGTGTGCACTACGTGTGAGTGTCTCCCCCCACTGTGCTCCCTGTACATTACAGCGCTTTAACCTGAACTCAGGTACTTACATTTCCACCCTTAGTTCACAGTTGTTACAGGACGAGTGCACCTCGATCCGCCGTGTCCCACCGCCCTGTAAAATGTTCCCGGACTACCCCGCAGCTCTTGATGCACCATATAGGAACGTGGATGGTGTCCTGCGACCAGCACCACAACCTACCCAACTGGGGACATTCTCAATACACGAGAAATCTCCGAAAAAAAAAAAAAATTGCAGGCCGAGTATGTTTAGTAAAGACCTCAAGGCCACGTCATTAGTTAAATATTTTTCGTCTAAATCTTTCAATATATGAACATAAAGTAAAGTGC
>JAACNH010005515.1:0-20048 GCA_019447015.1 Hymenochirus boettgeri
GTTAATATGTACACTAGAAACAACATGGTGCAGAACTGCAGTGACATACCCTCCAACATCACCCCTTTAATATGCACACTATAGAAAACAACATAGGCAGAGCTGACAGAGAGAATATTAAGTAAATAGAAACAACATGGTGCAGAACTGCAGGTGACATACCCTCCAACATTCCCCTTTAATATGTACACTTATAGAAACAACATGGTGCAGAACTGCAAGTGACATACCCTCCAACAGTACAGGTGAATGGGTTAAGCTCCGGTATACCTGGAATCACAGCCCAGAGGAAATATGCAGCCCCATGGCTGGAGGGGGAGTAAGAGCCTCTTTTTGGCGGGAGGGTAATGAGCCCCATTGCCACAGCTGGTGGCGAAGCGGCGTCCCATGGCTTAAGTTTTACCGGAGTGGGTGAAAGGCTCCTTGGCTGCCTAAAATCACTCAGAGGGAAAGTCCAATGTCCCTTTGCCACACGCATCGCAATGCAACCTGTACTGTCCTGAATTGGACAGGCTAACAGGCAGGCGCTGGTCAGTACGCCTGGAGTGGATACCACTGGGAATACCAGGTTCATAGAAACCTTTTCTTGCTGCTTCACGCCTCGAACGGGCAGGCGCTTTTAAAGTTTTCCACGCGTACAATACGATGGATTTAATGGCCTGTGAAGGATCGGGGGCTCCATCGGGACATCCCCAAGATGCTGGGGTCCAACAGCAGCTGCCAAGGATCCCCCAGCCCAGCCGAGAGAAGATGGAGACCCCCCCAGGACCCTTGCCCGCCTGTTGGTGGGTGAAGTCAGCATCCCTGATTGAAAGTACAGGTGAATGGGTTACAGATCCTGCGAATGCCTTAAATCAGCCCAGGAGCGAAATATCTAGTGCCCCATGGCTGGAGAGGGAGTAAAAGACCCGTTTTTTGGCTGGAGGTAAGAATGCCCCCATTGCCACAGGATGGCGGGTTGAGCAGCGTCCCAAGGCTTCAGTGTAACCGGGGAGTGGTGAAATTCTCTGGCTGCCTTAACTCAGCTCAGAGTAAATGGGGACCCAAGGTGACCTGGCCACACCATCCCAAATGCACCTGACCCTTCGTGACATTGGAAGCTAAGCGTGAAGGCCTTCAGTACCTGGTATTGCGGACAGAACTGGGATACCAGGTGCATAGACCTTTTTCTTTCTTTCCTCTGCTTTCACCTCCAATGGCAGGCTCTTAAAAAGGTCTCCGCGTACAATGACGATGGACAGGAATGGCCTGTAAGAATCGTGGGGGCTCCATCGGGAACATCCAAGATGGTGGGGGTGCCAACACACTGCCAGATCCCCCCAGCCCACTGAGGTAGAGTGGATGACTGCTCCAGACCCTTGCCCCTGTTTGGTGGGTGAGTAGCATCCCTGGATTGCAAGGTACAGGGTGAATGGGTTCCAAGTCTCTTGATGCTTGAAATGAGCCAGGAGAGAACAATCTAGGCCCATGGCTGGAGGGGGATAAGCCTCTTTGGCTGGAGGGTAGATGACCCATTGCCACAGGGCTGGTGGGTAAGCGGCGTCTAAGGCTTCAGTGTACCGGGGAGTGGGTGAAGTTCTGGGCTGCCTTAAAATCAGCTCAGAGGGAAAGCCGACAGGGCCTTGGCCACACCACCCAAATGCACCTGATCCTGTCTGACATTGGAAGCTAAGCAGAGTTGCAGGCCCGGTCAGCACCCAGATGGGAGACCAACTGGGAATCCAGGTGTCTAGACCTTTTCTCTTGTTCTTCCTCAACTCAACTGCAGGCTTGTTCCAGCATACAATGACGATGGAAAGGAAATGGCCTGTGAAACCGGGGGGCTCATCAGTGAACATCCAAGATGCTGGGGGCCAACAGCAGCTTGCCCATGATCCCCCAGCCCAGCTGAGAGAAAGGGAGACCCCCCCAGTGACCTTGCCCCTGCTTGGTGGGTGAGCAGCATCCCTGGATTGATGTACAGGTGAATGGTTACTTCCCTCGGATGCCTTGAAAATCAGCCCAATGAAATATCTAGGCCCCATGCTGGAGGGGGAGTAGAGCCTCTTTTGGCTGGAGGGTAGAGGAGCCCCATTTCCACAGGCTGGTGGGTGAGCGGCGTCCAAGGCTTCAGTGTACCGGGGAGTGGGTGGAAAAGTCTCTGGCTGCCTTAAAATCAGCTCAGAGGGAAGGCCAAATGGCCCTGGTGGCACAGCCACCAAATGCACCTATCCTGTCAGACAATGAAGTCCAGCAGGTGAAGCTGGTCGTACCTGGAGGGAGACCACGCTGGAATACCAGGTGTCATAGAACCTTTTCTTCTGCTTCACTCAACGGCAGGCTTTTAAAAAGTTTCCAGTGTACAATGATATGGAAAGGAATGGCTCTTGAAGATCGGGGGGCTCATCGGGACATCCAAGATGGCTGGGGGCCAACAGCAGCTGCCCAGGATCCCCCCAGCCCAGCTGAGAGAAGAGGAGAACCCCCCAGGACCTTGCCCCCGCGTTGGTGGGTGATCAGCACTCCCTGGATTGAAAGTACAGGTGAATGGGTTACGTCTCGAGTTCATGCCTTAAAATCAGCCCAGAGGGAAATATCTAGGCCCCATGGCTAAAGGGGAGTAGAGAGCCTTTTTTTGGCTGGAGTAGAGGAGCCCCATTGCCACAGGCTGATGGGTGCGCGCGGCGTCCAAGGCTTCATGTACCGGGTAGTTGGTGTGAAAGTCTCTTGCGCCTTAAAATCAGCTCAGAGGGAAAGCCAATGGCCCTTGGCCACACTACCAAAATGCACCTGGATCCTGTCGGACATGTGGAACCAAGCAGGTGCGAGCCTGGTAGCACCTGGAGGGGAGCCAACTGGAAATACCGGTGTTCAGAGACCTTTTTCTTCTGCTTTCACTCAACTGGCAGGCTTTTAAAAAGGTTTTCCAGCGTACATGGACGATGGATAGGACTGGCCTGTGAATGCGGGGGCCCATAGGGACTCCAAGATGGCTGGGGGCCAACGCAGCTGCCCAGGATCCCCCTCAGCCCAGCCGAGAGAATAGGAGACCCCCCAGACCTTGCCCCTGCTTGGTGGGTGAGCAGCATCCTGGATTGAAATAACCGGTGAATGGGTTACAGTCTCTGGATGCCTTGAAATCAGCCCAATGAAATATCTAGGCCCATGGGCCGGAGGGGGAGTAAGAGCCCCTTGGCTGGAGGTTAGAGTAGCCCCATTGCCACAGGCTGGTGGGTTGAGCGGCATCCTGGCTTGAGTGTACCGGGAGAGTGGGTGGAAAGTCCTCTGGCTGCCTAAAATCAGCTCAGAGGGAAAGGCCATAGCCCTTGGCCACACCAGCCAAATGCCACCTGATCCTGTCTGACATTGAAAGCTAAGCAGGTGCAGGCCTGGTCAGTACTTGGATGGGAGACAAACTGGGAATACAAATGTCATAGACCTTTTCTTTCTGCTCACTCGACTGGCGAGCTTTTTAAAAATGTTCCAGCGTACAATGACATGGAGGGAATGGCCTGGGTGAAGATCGGGGGGCTCCATCGGGACATCCAGATGGCTGGGGGCCAACAGACAGCCCGTCCAGGATCCCCCGCCCACTGAAGAAAGAGGAGACCCTCCCAGGACCCTGCCCCCGCCTGCTGTGGGGTGAGCAGCATCCTGGATGAAAGTACGTGAATGGGTTTACAGTCTCTGGATATGCCTTGAAATCAGCCGGGCAGAGGATGATATCTAGGCCCCATGGCTGAGTGGGAGTAAGGAGCCTCCTTTGGCTGGAGGGTAAGGACCCCATTGCCACATGCTGGTGGGTGAGTGGCGTCCCTGTTGAGTGTACCGGGGACTTGTTAAGTCTCTTCTGGCTGCCTTAAAATCAGCTCAGAGGAAAGGCCAATGGCCCTTGGCCACACCACTAAATGCAACCTGATCCTGTCTGACATTGGAAGTTACAGGTGCAGGCCTGGGCAAGCACTTGGGTGGGAGACCACTGGGTATACCAGGTGTCATAGGACCTTTTCTTCTGCTTCACTCAACTGGCAGGCTTTTAAAAAGGTTCCAGCGTACAATGACGATGGAAAGGAATGGGCCTGTGAAGATCGGGGCTCATCGAGACATCCAAGATGGCTGGGGGCTAACAGCAGCTGCGCAGGATCCCCCCAGCCCGCAGCTGAGAGAAGGGGGTACTCGCCCCAGGACTTGCCCCTGTGGGGGTAGCAGCAGCGCATCCCTGGATTGAAAGTACAGGTGAATGTTACAGTCTCTGGGATCTTGAAATCAGCCCACAGTGAATATCTAGGCCCCATGGCTAAGAGGGGAGTAAGAGCCCTTTTGGCTGGAGGGTAGAGGAGCCCCATTGCCACAGGCTGGTGGGTGAGGGCGTCCACGGCTTCAGTGTACCGGGGATTGGGTGAAAGTCTCTGGCGCCTAAAATCAGCCTCAGAGGGTAGAGTCCAATGCCCTTGCCACACCAGCCCCCAAATGCACCTGATCCTGTCTACATTGGAAGCAAAGCAGGTGCAGGTGCTCGCTTGGTCAGTACCTGGATGGGAGACCAACTGGAATACCAGGTGTCATAAACCTTTTCTTCTGCTTCACTCAACTGCAGGCTTGTTCCGCATACACATGACGATGGAAAGGAATGGCCTGTGAAGATCGGGGGGCTCATCAGGACATCCAAGATGGCTGGGGGCCACAGCCTGCCCGGATCCTTCCAGCCCAGCTGAGAAGAGGGAGCACCCCCCCAGGACCTTGCCCCCGCTTGGGGGTGAGCAGCATCCCTGGATTGAAAGTACAGGTGAATGGGTTACAGTCTCTGGATGCCTTAAAATCAGCCCAGAGGAAATATCTAGCCCCATGGCTGGAGGGGGAGTAAGAGCCTCCTTTGGCTGGAGGGTAGAGGAGCCCCATTGCCACAGGCTGGTGGTGAGCGGCGTCCAAGGCTTCATGTACGGCGGAGTGGGTGAAAGTCTCTGCTGCCTTAAAATCAGCTCAAGGGAAAGGCCAATGGCCCTTGGCCACACCAACCCAAATGCACCTGATCCTGTCTGACATTGGAAGCAAAGCAGGTGCAGGCCTGGTCAGAACCTGGATGGGAGACCAACTGGGAATACCATGTGTCAATAGACCTTTTCTTCTGCTTCACCTCAACTTGCAGGCTTGTTCCAGCACTACATTACGATGGAAAGGAATGGCCTGTGAAGATCAGGGGGCCATCAGGACATCAAGATGGCTGGGGCCCACAGCAGCTTGCCCAGGATCCCCCCAGCCCATGGAGAAGAAGAGGGAGATACCCCCTCAGCCCTTGCCCCTGCTTGGTGGGTGAGCAGCATCCCTAGATTGAAAGTACAGGTGAATGGGTTACAGTCTCTGGATGCCTTGAATCACCCAGGGAAATCTAGGCCCATGCTGGAGGGGGAGTAAGAGCCTCCTTGGCTGGAGGGTAGAGGACCACCCCATTGCCACAGTCCTGGTGGGTGAGCGGCGTCCCTGGCTTGAGTGTACCTGGTGTACCGGGAGTGGGTGAAAGTCTCTGGCTGCCTTAAAATCACTCAGAGGGAAAGGCCAACGGCCCTTGGCCACACCAGCCTAAATGCACCTGATCCTGTCTGACATTGGAAGCTAAGCAGGTGCAGGCCTGGTCAGCACTTGGGTGGGAGACCAACTGTGAATACCAGGTGTCATAGACCTTTTCTTCTCTGCTTCACTCAACTGGCAGGCTTTTTAAAAGGTTCCACGCATACAATGACGATGATAGGAAGCCCTGTGAAGATCGGGGGGCCCATAGGACATCCAAGATGCTGGGGGCCAATAGCAGCTGCCCAGGATCCCCCCAGCCCAGCTGAGAGAAGAGGAAGACTCACCCAGGACCCTGCCCCCGCCTGGTGGGTGAGCAGCATCCCTGGATTGATAGTACAGGTGAATGGGTTACAGTCTCTGGGTGCCTTGAAATCAGCCCGAGGAAATATCTAGGCCCCATGGCTGGAGGGGGAGTAAGACCTCCTTTGGCTGGAGGGTAGAGACCCCATTGCCACTGGCTGGTGGGTGAGCGGCGTCCCTGGCTTGAGTGTACCGGGGAGTGGGTGAAAGTCTCTGGCTGCTTAAAATCAGCTCAAGGGAAAGGCCACGGCCCTTGGCCACCCAGCCCAAATGCACCTGATCCTGTCTGACATTGGAAGCAAGCAGGTGCAGGCCTGGTCAGTACTTGGATGGGAGACAAACTGGGAATCCCAGTGTCATAGACCTTTCTTCTGCTTCACTCAACTGGCAGGCTTTTAAAAAGGTTCCAGCGTACAATGACGATGGAAAGAATGGCCTGTGAAGATCGGGGGCTCATCGGGACATCCAGATGGCTGGGGGCCAACAGCAGCTGCCCAGGATCCCCCCGCCCAGCGAGAGAAGAGGATACTCCCCAGGACCTTGCGCCTGTTTGGTGGGTAAGCAGCATCCCTGGATTGAAAGTACAGGTGAATGGGTTACAGTCTCTGGATGCCTTGAAATCAGCCGAGAGGAAATATCTAGGCCCCATGGCTGGAGGGGGAGTAAGAGCCTCTTTTGGCTGGAGGGTAGAGGAGCCCCATTGCCACAGGCTGGTGGGTGAGCGGCGTCCAAGGCTTCAGTGTACCGGGGAGTGGGTGAAAGTCTCTGGCTGCCTTAAAATCATCTCAGAGGGAAAGGCCAATGGCCCTTGTCCACACCTGATCCTGTCTGACATTGGAAGCTAAGCAGGTGCAGGCCCGGTCAGCACCCGGATGGGAGGCCAACTGGGAATACCAGGTGTCATAGACTTTTTCTTCTGCTTCACTCAACTGGCAGGCTTGTTCCAGCATACAATGACGATGGAAAGGAATGGCCTGTGAAGACCGGGGCCTCATCGACATCCAAGATGGCTGGGGGCCAACAGCTGCCCAGGATCCCCCCAGCCCAGCCGAAAGAAGAGGGAGACCCCCCAGGACCCTGCCCTTGTTTGGTGGGTGAGCAGCATCCCTGGATTAAAAGTACAGGTGAATGGGTTACAGTCTCTGGATGCCTTGAAATCAGCCCAAAGGAAATATCTAGGCCCCATGGCTGGAGGGGGAGTAAGAGCCTCCTTTGCGGGAGGGTAGAGGAGCCCCATTGCCACAGGCTGGTGGGTGAGCGCGTCCCTGGCTTGAGTGACCGGGGAGTGGGTGAAAGTCTCTGGCTGCCTTAAAATCAGCTCAGAGGGAAAGGCCATGGCCCTTGGCCCCACCAGCCAAATGCACCTGATCCTGTCTGACATTGGAAGCTAAGCAGGTGCAGGCCTGGTCAGTACCTGGATGGGAGACCAACTGGGAATACCAGGTGTCATAGACCTTTTCTCTTCTGCTTCACTCAACTGGCAGGTCTTTAAAAGTTTCCACAGCGTACATTACGATGGATAGGAATGGCCTTGAAGATCGGGGGCTCATCGGGACACCCAAGATGCTGGGGCCAACAGCAGCTGCCAAGATCCCCTCAGCCCAGCCGAGAGAGAGGAGACTCCCCAGACCTTGCCCCTGTTTGGTGGGTGAGCGCATCCCTGTATTGAAAGTACAGGTGAATGGGTTACAGTCTCTGGATGCCTTGAAATCAGCCCAAGAAATATCTAGGCCCCATGGCTGGAGGGGGGTAAGAGCCTCTTTTGGCTGGAGGGTAGAGGAGCCCCATTGCCACAGCTAATGGTTGAGCACGTCCAAGGCTTCTCAGTGTACCGGGGAGTGGGTGAAAGTCTCGGCTGCCTTAAAATCAGCTCAGAGGGAAAGGCCAAGGGCCCTTGGCCACACAGCCCAAATGCACCTGTCCCTTCTGACATTGGAAGCTAAGCAGGTGCAGGCCTGGTCAGTACCTGGATGGGAGACCAACTGGGAATACCAGGTGTCATAGACCTTTTCTTCTGCTTCACTCAACCGCAGGCTTTTAAAAGTTCCAGCGTACAATGACGATGGAAAGGAATGGCCTGTGAAGATCGGGGGGCTCATCGGGACATCCAAGATGGCTGGGGGCCAACAGCAGCTGCCCAGGATCCCCCCAGCCCTCTGAGAGAAGAGGGAGACTCCCCAGGACCTTGCCCCTGTTTGTGGTGAGCACAATCCCTGGATTGAAAGACAGGTGAAGGGTTACAGTCTCTGGGGGCCTTGAAATCAGCCCAGAGAATATCTAGGCCCCCATGGCTGGAGGGGGAGTAAGAGCCTCTTTTGGCTGGAGGGTAGAGGAGCCCCATTGCCACAGCGGTGGGTGAGCGGCGTCCAAGGCTTCAGTGTACCGGGGAGTGGGTGAAAGTCTCTGGCTGCCTTAAAATCAGCTCAGAGGGAAAGGCCAATGGCCCTTGGCCCCACCAGCCCAAATGCACCTGATCCTGTCTGACATTGGAAGCTAAGCAGGAGCAGGCCTGGTCAGTATCTGAATAGGAGACAAACTGGGAATGCCAGGTGTCATAGACCTTTTCTTCTGCTTCACTCAACTGGCAGGCTTTTAAAAAGGTTCCAGCGTACACTGACGATGGAAAGGAATGGCCTGTGAAGATCGGGGGCCCATCGGACATCCAAGATGGCTGGGGGCCTACAGCAGCTGCCCAGGATCCCCTCAGCCCACCGAGAGAAGAGGGAGACCCCCAGGACCCTCCCTTGTTTGGGGTGAGCAGCATCCCTGGATAAAAGTACAGGTGAATGGGTTCAGTCTCTGGATGCCTTGAAATCAGCCCAGAGGAAATATCTAGGCCCCATGGCTGGAGGGGGAGTAAGAGCCTCCTTTGGCTGGAGGGTAGAGGAGTCCCATTGCCACAGGCTGGTGGGTGAGTGGCGTCCAAGGCTTCAGTTGTACCGGGGAGTGGTGAAAGTCTCTGGCTGCTTAAAATCAGCTCAGAGGGAAAGGCCAATGGCCCTTGGCCCCACCAGCCCAAATGCACCTGATCCTGTCTGAATTGGAAGCTAGCAGAGGCAGGCCTGGTCAGTATCTGGATAGGAGACAAACTGGGAATGCCAGGTGTCATAGACCTTTTCTTCTGCTTCACTCAACTGGCAGGCTTTTAAAAAGGTTCCAGCGTACACTGACGATGGAAAGGAATGGCCTGTGAAGATCGGGGGGCCCATCGGGACATCCAAGATGGCTGGGGGCCTACAGCAGCTGCCCAGGATCCCCTCAGCCCAGCCGAGAGAAGAGGGAGACCCCCCAGGACCCTGCCCTTGTTTATGGGTGAGCAGCATCCCTGGATTAAAAGTACAGGTGAATGGGTTACAGTCTCTGGATGCCTTGAAATCAGCCCAGAGGAAATATCTAGGCCCATGGCTGGAGGGGGAGTAAGAGCTCTTTGGCTGGAGGGTAGAGGAGCCCCCTTGCCACAGGCTGGTGGGTGAGCGCGTCCCTCGGCTTGAGTGTACCGGGGAGTGGGTGAAAGTCTCTGGCTGCCTTAAAATCACTCAGAGGGAAAGGCCAATGGCCCTTGGCCACACCAGCCCAAATGCACCTGATCCTGTCTGACATTGGAAGCTAAGCAGGTGCAGGCCTGGTCAGCACCTGGATGGGAGACCAACTGGGAAAACCAGGTGTCATAGACCTTTTCTTCTGCTTCATTCAACTGGCAGGCTTGTCCAGCATACAATGACGATGGAAAGGAATGGCCTGTGAAGATCGGGGGCTCATCGGGACATCCAAGATGGCTGGGGGCCAACAGCAGCTGCCCAGGATCCCCCAGCCCAGCTGAGAGAAGAGGGATACCCCCCAGACCTTGCCCCTGTTTGGTGGGTGAGCAGCATCCCTGGATTGAAAGTACAGTGAATGGGTTACAGTCTCTGTTACCTTGAAATCAGCCCAGAGGAAATATCTAGGCCCCATGGCTGGAGGGGGAGTAGAGCCTCTTTTGGCTGGAGGGTAGAGGAGCCCATTGCCAACAGCTGGTGGGGTGAGCGGCGTCCCTGGCTTGAGTTTACCGGGGAGTGGGTGAAAGTCTCTGGCTGCCTTAAAATCAGCTCAGAGGGAAAGGCCAATGTCCCTTGGCCACACCAGCCCAAATGCACCTGATCCTGTCTGACATTGGAAGCTAAACAGGTGCAGGCCTGGTCAGTACCTGGATGGGAGACCAACTGGGAATACCAGGTGTCATAGACCTTTTCTTCTGCTTCACTCAACTGGCAGGCTTTTAAAAAGTTTCCAGCGTACAATTACGATGGATAGGAATGGCCTGTGAAGATCGGGGGGCTCATCGGGACACCCAAGATGGCTGGGGGCCAACAGCAGCTGCCAAGGATCCCCTCAGCCCAGCCGAGAGAAGAGGGAGACCCCCCAGGACCTGCCCCTGTTTGGTGGGTGAGCAGCATCCCTGGATTGAAAGTACAGGTGAATGGGTTACAGTCTCTGGATGCCTTGAAATCAGCCCAGAGGAAATATCTAGGCCCCATGGCTGGAGAGGGAGTAAGAGCCTCTTTTGGCTGGAGGGTAGAGGAGCCCATTGCCACAGGCTGGTGGTTGAGCAGCTCCAAGCCTTCAGTGTACCGGGGAGTGGGTGAAAGTCTCTGCTGCCTTAAATCAGCTCAGAGGGAAAGGCCAAGGGCCCTTGGCCACACCAGCCCAAATGCACCTGATCCCTTCTGACATTGGAAGCTAAGCAGGTGAAGGCCTGGTCAGTACCTGGATGGGAGACAAACTGGGAATACCAGGTGTCATAGACCTTTTCTTCTGCTTCACTCAACTGGCAGGCTCTTAAAAAGGTTCCAGCGTACAATGACGATGGAAAGGAATGGCCTGTGAAGATCGGGGGGCTCATCGGGACATCCAAGATGGCTGGGGGCCAACAGCAGCTGCCCAGGATCCCCCCAGCCCAGCTGAGAGAAGAGGGAGACTCTCCAGGACCTTGCCCCTGTTTGGTGGGTGAGTAGCATCCCTGGATTGAAAGTACAGGTGAATGGGTTACAGTCTCTGGATGCCTTGAAAAGCCCAGAGACAAGGAAACATCTAGGCCCCATGGCTGAGGGGGAGTAAGAGCCTCTTTTGGCTGGAGGGTAGAGGAGCCCCATTGCCACAGGCTGGTGGGTAAGCGGCGTCTAAGGCTTCAGTGTACCGGGGAGTGGGTGAAGTCTCTGGCTGCCTTAAAATCAGCTCAGAGGGAAAGGCCAATGGCCCTTGGCCACACCAGCCCAAATGCACCTGATCCTGTCTGACATTGGAAGCTAAGCAGTTGCAGGCCCGGTCAGCACCCAGATGGGAACCAACTGGGAATACCAGGTGTCATAGACCTTTTCTTCTGCTTCACTCAACTGGCAGGCTTGTTCCAGCATACAATGGACGATGGAAAGGAATGGCCTGGGAAGACCGGGGGGCTCATCAGGACATCCAAGATGGCTGGGGGCCAACAGCAGCTGCCCAGGATCCCCCAGCCCAGCTGAGAGAAGAGGGAGACCCCCCCGGACCTTGCCCCTGCTTTGGTGGGTGAGCAGCATCCCTGGATTGATAGTACAGGTGAATGGGTTACAGTCTCGGATGCCTTGAAATCAGCCCAGAGGAAATATCTAGGCCCCATGGCTGGAGGGGGAGTAGAGCCTCTTTTGGCTGGAGGGTAGAGGAGCCCCATTGCCACAGGCTGGTGGGTGAGCGGCGTCAAGGCTTCAGTGTACCGGGGAGTGGGTGAAAGTCTCTGGCTGCCTTAAAATCACTCAGAGGGAAAGGCCAATGGCCCTTGGCCACACCAGCCCAATGCACCTGATCCTGTCAGACATTGGAAGCCAAGCAGGTGAATGCCTGGTCGTACCTGGATGGGAGACCAACTGGGAATACAGGTGTCATAGACCTTTTCTTCTGCTTCACTCAACTGGCAGGCTTTTAAAAAGGTTCCAGTGTACAATGACGATGGAAAGGAATGGCTGTAAGATCGGGGGGCTCATCGGACATCAAGATGGCTGGGGCCAACAGCAGCTGCCCATCCCCCGCCCATGAGAGAAGAGGCTCCGCACGGGACTGCCGGCCTGGGCTGCCTGGTGGTGAGCAGCATCCCTGGATTGAAAGTACAGGTGAATGGGTTACAGTCTCTGGATGCCTTGAAATCAGCCCGAGGAAATATCTAGGCCCCATGGCTGGAGGGGGAGTAAGAGCCTCTTTTGGCTGGAGGTAGAGAGCCCCATTGCCACAGGCTGGTGGGTGAGCGGCGTCCAGGCTTCAGTGTACCGGGGAGTGGGTGAAAGTCTCTGGCTGCCTAAAATCAGCTCAGAGGAAAGGCCAATGGCCCTTGGCCACACCAGCCCAAATGCACCTGATCCTGTCAGACATTGGAAGCCACAGGTGAATGCCTGGTCAGTACCTGGATGGGAGACCAACTGGAAACCAGTGTCTAGACCTTTTCTCTCTTCACTCAACTGGCAGGCTTTTAAAAAGGTTCCAGCGTACAATGACGATGGAAAGGAATGGCCTGTGAAGATCGGGGGCTCATCGGACATCCAAGATGGCTGGGGCCAACAGCAGCTGCCAGTATCCCCCCAGCCCTGCTGAGAGAAGAGGGAGACTCCCAGGACCTTGCCCCTGTTTGGTGGGTGGGCAGCATCCCTGGATTGGAAATACAGGTGAATGGGTTACAGTCTCTGGATGCCTTGAAATCAGCCCAGAGGAAATATCTAGGCCCATGGCTGGAGGGGGAGTAAGAGCCTCTTTTAGCTGGAGGGTAGAGGAGCCCCTTTGCCACAGGCTGGTGGGTGAGCGGCGTCCAAGGCTTCAGTGTACCGGGGAGTGGGTGAAAGTCTCTGGCTGCCTTAAAATCGCTCAGAGGGAAAGGCCAATGGCCTTGGCCACACCAGCCAAAATGCACCTGATCCTGTCTGACATTGAAAGCTAAGCAGTGCAGGCCCGTCAGCACCCAGATGGGGAACCAACTGGGAATAACCAGGTGTCATAGACCTTTTCTTCTGCTTCACTCAACTGGCAGGCTTGTTCCAGCATACAATGACGATGGAAGAATGAATGGCCTGTGAAGACCGGGGGGCTCATCAGGACATCCAAGATGGCTGGGGGCCAACAGCAGCTGCCCAGGATCCCCCCAGCCCAGCTGAGAGGAAGAGGGAGACCCCCCCAGGACCTTGCCCCTGCTTGGTGGGTGAGCAGCATCCCTGGATTGAAAGTACAGGTGAATGGGTTACAGTCTCTGGATGCCTTGAAATCAGCCCAGAGGAAATATCTAGGCCCCATGGCTGGAGGGGAGGAGAGCCTCTTTTGGCTGGAGGGTAGAGGAGCCCCATTGCCACAGCTGGTGGGTGAGTGGCGTCCAAGGCTTCAGTGTACCGGGGAGTGGGTGAAAGTCTCTGGCTGCCTTAAAATCAGCTCAGAGGGAAAGGCCAATGACCCTTGGCCACACCAGCCCAAATGCACCTGATCCTGTCTGACATTGGAAGCTAAGCAGGTGCAGGCCTGGTCAGTACTTGGATGGTAGACAAACTGGTAATGCACGGTGTCATAGACCTTTCTTCTGCTTCACTCAACTGGCAGGCTTTTAAAAAGGTTCCAGCATACAATGACGATGGAAAGGAATGGCCTGTGAAGATCGGGGGGCTCATCGGGACATCCAGGATGGCTGGGGGCTAACAGCAGCTGCCCAGGATCCCCCCAGCCCATCTGAGAGAAGAGGGAGACTCCCCAGGACCTTGCCCCTGTTTGGTGGGTGAGCAGCATCCCTGGATTGAAAGTACAGGTGAATGGGTTACAGTCTCTGGATGCCTTGAAATCAGCCCGAGGAAATATCTAGGCCCCATGGCTGGAGGGGGAGTAGAGCCTCTTTTGGCTGGAGGGTAGAGGAGACCCATTGCCACAGGCTGGTGGGTGAGCGGCGTCCAAGGCTTCAGTGTACCGGGGAGTGGGTGAAAGTCTCTGGCTGCCTTAAAATCAGCTCAGAGGGAAAGGCCAATGGCCCTTGGCCACACCAGCCCAAATGCACCTGATCCTGTCTGACATTGGAAGCTAAGCAGGTGCAGGCCCAGTCAGCACCCAGATGGGAGACCAACTGGGAATACCAGGTGTCATAGACCTTTTATTCTGCTTCACTCAACTGGCAGGCTTGTTCCAGCATACAATGACGATGGAAAGGAATGGCCTGTGAAGACCGGGGGGCTCATCAGGACATCCAAGATGGCTGGGGGCCAACAGCAGCTGCCCAGGATCCCCCCAGCCCAGCTGAGAGAAGAGGGAGACCCCCCCAGGTCTTTGCCCCTGCTTGGTGGGTGAGCAGCATCCCTGGATTGAAAGTACAGGTGAATGGGTTACAGTCTCTGGATGCCTTGAAATCAGCCCAGAGGAAATATCTAGGCCCCATGGCTGGAGGGGGAGTAAGAGCCTCTTTGGCTGGAGGGTAGAGGAGCCCCATTGCCACAGGCTGGTGGGTGAGCGGCGTCCAAGGCTTCAGTGTACCGGGGTGGGTGAAAGTCTCTGGCTGCCTTAAAATCAGCTCAGAGGGAAAGGCCATGGCCCTGACCACACCAGCCCAAATGCACCTGATCCCGTCTGACATTGGAAGCTAAGCAGGTGCAGGCCTGGTCAGCACCTGGATGGGAGACCAACTGGGAATACCAGGTGTCATAGACCTTTTCTTCTGCTTCACTCAACTGGCAGGCTTTTAAACACAATAAGCATATCTCTATACTGTCCTTTAGCCAGCAGGAACTATAAGGGCTCGTTCACACTAGAAACTGACATGCTGTGTGAAAAAAATGCAAGCAAAGCATGGACAGGAATGCAGCATGCAGTGCATTTTATAAACGCAATAGACCAGAACGCAGACACAATCAGAAAGCAAAAGTGTGAACGGTACTATAGAATTCCATTGCAACACAACCAACAAGTGGACCTAGTGTGAGCAATCCCTAACACTAATACACTACAGAATGTAGAAGGAGTATCAGTATTATACAGCATAATCTTACTTATAGCGACCTCTACAGGAAAGGGTTAGGAACATCACATATCCCTATTTGAAAAACAAGAAATTCAGGGACCCTTATGAAAATAAAAACAGGGAGCTCACAGTTCACAGGCAATCAAGTCTATATCTAAGGGTCAGCTAAAAGTGAAAATCACTTGGACCTGCAGCAGTGTAAGGGAAAGTTTTAAAGGGAAAGTTTAACGTCCGTATACATTAGAGAGACTGTTAAAACTGCAACTAGCATTGATCTACTCATGCATATTGATTTTAATTAATTGAAACAAGCCACCCTAAATTAATGAAAATCAAATGGTTTCAATTTTTATCACTGTCACAATTAATCAATATAATTGGTAACCTTTCTGTATTGTATGCTTACAAAATGCATTTTAGTGTATTGTATAGAAAACTGCTGTTATCTATGTTACAAAAACCTCTCTTAATACACTGTATTGATTTATTCAGTTTAATAGGCTTTGATGACAATATTGAACAAGACAAAACATCATTATCATATACTTATTTAGTTGCTTCCCTACTAACCAGTTTGATGTAAGATTTTTTTTTGGCCAAATTATATTGTAATCCCTATCTTTAAAGGGACACTAAACTGAAAAAATGTGCTCTCAGTGCTCCCTGTCCCTAGATCTCCTCATGTTCTTTCAGCTCCCTCCTAGTTAGTATGCATGTCTCCTCTCTCTGTATCCACCCCTCCCAAACCTGAGGCACAGATGGAGAGTGGAGCATGTGCGTGGACATGATCTGTGCCTCACTAAAGCCAATAGCATCAGCAGTGATTTTGTGTTATAGTGAAAGTAAAACTGCTTGAATCAAGTAAAATATTCTTTTAGCTGTAGGGGTTTGAGGATGTGTGTATGTGTGTGTGTGGGGGGGCGACACTTTGTAATTGATTTCTTTAGGTACAGTGCTACATTGGGATTTAAGTACACACGACAGCAGCTAACTGCAGGATTGGGTTTATCTGCACAGAAAGAACACAGGGAAACTGATAATGCTTATTTCTTCCCTGACCATAATGCTGAATCAATTAGCCATACAGTGATGAGAGAAATAGCTTTACTTTTATAGAATGGATAGTTTTTACATGTAGTGTGCCAGGGGGAGGGGCTGGTGATTGACAGTTCTTTACAGACTAAAAAACAAGGGATAGGAAGGTCAGAGAAGGAAATAAAAAGCAGATTAAAGATTTGTGGTAATTAATCCTAATTACTGTGTAATTAGTTAAAAAAATGATTGGCACAGTTTACATGTCCTTTGAAAAAGAAAGTGGATATCCAGAAGTATATCTGTTAGCCAAGTTCATGAGTGTTTTGGGCTGTAGGGAAGGTTTAGGGCTTTTTCTTTGTGGACTGCTTTGTTTTCCGAACAGTTATTGAGGCTAGTAGGCCTGGTATGGAAGAACAAATATCACACCGTTCAATACTCTTGAGAAGCAGCTTTGAAATTCTATTTGCATTGTGAATACGTTTATTTTCCAGTCTTTTTGTCTACCCATTTGGCTTAGTATTAATTTAACTATACAGTGTATTTATTTTACATTTTTCTTGTAAATTATACGTTTCATAAACAAAGTGAACATATACCTGCATCATACGTACACACCTAAGTAAAAAAAAAATCCATGCACCAAGGTTAACAATGAAATCGAGGCTTTCAGAAAGGTTCCATCCATCTTTCCACCATATTCAACAGAGGAGAATTGTATTTAAAGTGGAAACATCCTTGACAAATCAACAGCTCTGCTTTCAAGGATATTTTCTTCGCGAATATCCCCAGTAAATGTATAACACAGTCAAGTACTGATCATTACTCTCAGTTATAAACACGGTACGTAAGTGGTTTACCTTCTACAAAAATCTTTAGGCAATACATTTCTTAGATGTCTTCTTTCTTCCAACGCTATCTTCATTTAGTAGAAATAAAGAACATATAGGATAGTCACTTTCTTTGTAGTAAGTGTATATAAAATATTTTGAAATATGTAAATACCCACGCTATGAATAAAAATTATTTGATTTACAAAACCTTTCATGTATGTTTGAATTGGATTATAGAAATGTCCAAAGGCAAGTTTGTGCGACGGAAATTAAAGCATCGTCTTCAAAACATTTCAGTAAGAGTAAAAGAAGCTTTAAAAATATGTACAAGTCCCCAGGGTGCAACTAAGCTTAATAGAATTAACATCTGTAGAAATCAATTCCCTACCGGAGATGGACATGCTATGACTAATACAAAGATGAGCACTGCGGTGAAGTGTTAGACCACACAGGTTCTAGAAAGTACCATAGACTCCATTAGCTCATTGCTGCTGTTTAAAACTTCCAACCAGTTATATAAATCTTCTGTAACTGGCTGCATATAGATACTATAAACAAACCACTGGGTAAGTTATTTTTAAAATTGTGACTGTCTTTACGTTGCTTTGTGTTGATCATTTATTTGGTGGTCCAGTAACACCAGAGAATTAGATACCTTGCCAGCTAATTTAGAGTTTGCCACACTGACACTGGGATCATGACAGACAACACTGTGTAGTAGGAGCTAGAAAATAGAAAGAAATAGAATATATTTTTAATGTGGACTCTGGCTCCAAGAATACCTGGCATTAAAAATCGCACAAAAATATGCTCAAACGGCATATAAGATGTTGTATTCCTTGAGAATAACAGGATATTGAATTCCTTGAGCTGGTGCTGCGCCGGTACATAAAGAGTTGGCGTTTTGCTAGCTGTCTTTCAATCGACTTTAAGTCGACTTAACACACAAAAACATCACGTACAACAGTCCACATACCACCACTAGAGAGTTGCACTAAAGAAGCTAGACAAACTAGCAGGGTATTCAATAAAAGTTCTTATGGTTTAAAATCAGATGTAAGCTTACAAATATTAATAAGTTCTGATTGGTTGGGGCAAGATTAGCACCATTTTAAACGATAAGAACTTTTATTGAATCTCCCTGTTAGGTGCTCCAAGGTAAGCAACCAGTGAATACTGAAAACATAAATCAGAAGTATGTGAGATAAATTCATCAAGAATGTGTGAATTTATTTTTGCTTCCCAGTTTTACTGAGCATCACTGACAACCTTATCTTGCATTTTTGGCATAAGATAGCTAGATCTTTTAATAGACCTCAGTACTACTAACTGCTCTCCATAATGTGTTTCTTTACTCTTTACTTCAGGGGCAATTGAAGAGGAAGGCACCAGAAACAAAATGGCTCTAGTGCTGCCCCTTACCCTGCTCCTTATGGTGAGGGAGGGCACAAGCATAACTTCCATAACCATAAGCCAGCTCCCTGAGCAGTTATTTCCACTTGCCTCATGGGCGGGGCACCCCTGCTTTACCTGTATATGGTAGTTTTTCATTCCTCTTTGCCATCTTTTTGTCTGGGTGGAGTTTGTTCCTCTAATGTGGTAAATTTCTGGAGGTGTAACTGGTTACTACACAGTATAGATATACTGTATACTACGTTTATTTATAGAACTGGTTCTTTTTATCATAAATCATTACCTACACATGCCTTATGTATATGTATATGTTCTCGTATAGTTTTATTTATGTACAGAACACCACTTTGGGATGCAGCACGTACTATATTATAATATAAAAAGTCATAAAAGAGGGTCAAGAAATATATTAATACATAGATAAATAATATGTACATTAATGACCATATAAGGATATATACTTGAATAATAAGGCATGAGATCAGAGTCCATGCGCCCATAGATTTTAATACTAGATTTTAGTAATTTAATAATTTAATGCTGGATATATTGTTTACTTAATTAATTCAAATGGTTGTGCTCTAAGCTGATACTTACCTGGTGTGTTAGACATCTTGCTCGGAGAACGTCACACCGAGTTGCTGATAAATCCCTGTTTTTCCATTTGGATTTATTCAGGCACCCAACTCTGCCATACAACTTGTGTTATATATGAGAACTGATATGTGGGTGTTTAACCTTTCATGTTTTCTCAGTAGCTAGAGAGAATTAATTAAATCCACTTATATAAAATGATGTTATCAGTGGTTAATCAACACATGCTGCTTTTATATTTACATATTGTATGGAAATATGCAAGTTTGTGCATAAAGGGACAATGCACAAACAATTTTTTTCAATATATTTAGCTTTTATATTAGTTTTACAAATATTTGTTTCTAACACATACCCTCCAACATCACCCCTTTAATATGCACACCTATAGAAACAACACGGTGCAGAGCTGCAAGTGACATACCCTCCAACATCACCCCTTTAATATGCACACCTATAGAAACAACATGGTGCAGAGCTGCAAGTGACATACCCTCCAACATCACCCCTTTAATATGCACACCTATAGAAACAACATGGTGCAGAGCTGCAAGTGACATACCCTCCAACACCACCCCTTTAATATGCACACCTATGAAAACAACATGGTGCAGACATGCAAGTGACATACCCTCCAACATTCCCCTTTAATATTACACTTATAGAAACAACATGGTGCAGAGCTGCAAGTGACATACCCTCCAACATTCCCCTTTAGTATGTACACTTATGGAAACAACATGGTGCAGAGCTGCAAGTGACATACACTCCAACATCACCCCTTTAATATGCACACCTATAGAAACAACATGGTGCAGAGCTGCAAGTGACATACCCTCCAACACTCCCCTTTAATATGCACACCTATAGAAACAACATGGTGCAGAACTGCAAGTGACATACCCCCCCAACATTACCCCTTTAATTTTCACACCTATAGAAACAACATGGTGCAGAACTGCAAGTGACATACCCTCCAACATCACCCCTTTAATATGCACACCTATAGAAACAACATGGTGCAGAACTGCAAGTGACATACCCTCCAACATCATCCCTTTAATATGCACACCTATAGAAACAACATAGTGCAGAGCTGCAAGTGACATACCCTCCAACATCATCCCTTTAATATGTACACTTATAGAAACAACATGGTGCAGAACTGCAGGTGACATACCCTCCAACATTCCCCTTTAATATGTACACTTATAGAAACAACATGGTGCAGAACTGCAAGTGACATACCCTCCAACATCATCCCTTTAATATGCACACCTATAGAAACAACATGGTGCAGAGCTGCAAGTGACATACCCTCCACACATCATCCTTTAATATGTACACTT
>JAACNH010005516.1:2500-20046 GCA_019447015.1 Hymenochirus boettgeri
GTTGACCCGAGGAAGAGAGAAGTGCTCCTTGGTGACTTCTAATATCCATTCATTTACATTAGGGGAGGTACATTATCCATTTTCCATTGGGAGTACATTATCTATTATACATTATAATCACCACCACAGATTCTTCCAAATTCCAATTCTTTGCCTCCCATTCAAACAGTTTAATGTAATGTTCCCACCTTACCAGTGAATAGAGAATAGACAAGTCTCACTTCCTTATAATCAGCATACAACGCTATAAGTGTATTATGACAGATAGACCCATTGAATTGTATTGGAGGGGTAGCATAGCTAAGTGACTTATAAGGAAATAATTTACTGTACCATAGCTGAGTGACTGTTATAAGGAAATAATTACTGTACCATAGCTAAGTGGCTATATAAGGAAAATTTACTGTACCATAGCGAGTGACCTTATTAGGAAATAATTTACTGTACCATAGCTAAGTGACTATTATAAGGAATAATTTACTGTACCATAGCTGAGTGACTCTTATAAGGAAATAATTTACTGTACCATAGCTGAGTGACTGTTATAGGCAATAATTTACTGTACCATAGCTGAGTGACTCTTATAAGGAAATAATTTACTGTACCATAGCTGAGTGACTGTTATAAGGCAATAATTTACTGTACCATAGCTGAGTGACTCTTATAAGGAAATAATTTACTGTACCATAGCTGAGTGACTGTTATAAGGCAATAATTTACTGTACCATAGCTGAGTGACTCTTATAAGGAAATAATTTACTGTACCATAGCTGAGTGACTCTTATAAGGAAATAATTTACTGTACCATAGCTGAGTGACCTTATAAGGAAATAATTTACTGTACCATAGCTGAGTGACTCTTATAAGGAAATAATTTACTGTACCATAGCTGAGTGACTGTTATAAGGCAAAATTTACTGTACCATAGCTGAGTGACTCTTATAAGGAAATAATTTACTGTACCATAGCTGAGTGACTGTTATAAGGCAATAATTTACTGTACCATAGCTGAGTGACTCTTATAAGGAAATAATTTACTGTACCATAGCTAAGTGACTATTTAAGGAAAAATTTACTGTACCATAGCTGAGTGACTCTTATAAGGAAATAATTTACTGTACCATAGCTAAGTGACTATTATAAGGAAATAATTACTGTACCATAGCTGAGTGACTCTTATAAGGAAATAATTTACTGTACCATAGCTGAGTGACTCTTATAAGGAAATAATTACTGTACCATAGCTGAGTGACTGTTATAAGGATCAATATAATCTACATCTTGCAAGAACTGGGCTAAGGCAGACCTGTAAGATATATCTTATAAAGCACCTACAGCCTCAGGCCTTTATATGTTAACATAAAGCCACTGTGAATCCTAACCTCATACTTACAGTAAGGGCCGTGGGTACATTATCCAAAATAATTCACTATTGTTTTATATACTATCTATAATATAAAACACTATTGCTTAATATTAATAAGCACCACTAAAGATGTTGGCGCTATACAATTCCATAATAAGATATGAGTGTGTTATTTTATTCATTGTTAATGCTTTTATACAAGGTATCAGGTGGGTAATAACAATTAACTTTAAATAGGTACACTATTGAGAAATGCATTGCACAGGGCTGTGCTGAGATCAGATACACTTCATTGTCCTCCCCCTGCAGCTCTGCACCCTGTTGTTTCTATAGGTGTAACTATTAAAGGGGAGATGTCGGAGGTATGTCCTATGGAATTTTACTGGAAATTACAAGCAATTATTTTTTTCAGACGATCAGCCTACCCATGTTGTATTTGTAATTTTCAATGAAACTCCAGTCTCCAGTCTCATGAGGCAACTTGCAGTCCTTACAGAGCAACACATGATCCTGAGCTTGACAAACAAACCTGTCAATGTGAACGAAGAATCAGCTGCTATTACTACAGTTAAAGGGCACATTCCTGTCTGTCATAACCAGCTCTGATTTCATTTTGCCCTGTGTCACTTCTTTATGCAACTGTCCTTTTCCTCATTGGCGTAACAAGAAATCTCTGGCTAAACTCTAACGTGGGCCCCTCCCTGCTTCATCCATAGTAATTATTGGGGGGCTGTATCTGTGGTAGGAAAAGTAAGAAATTGGGCCCCATGTTGTACTGTAAAATAAAATCCAACCATGGGGGGCAGTATGGACCTATTAAAGCCCTACCATTAACACCCTCCAACATTCCTATTTACAATCCCCTACCCCCTACTCCCTGTCAGATTGGATCTGTCCCAGTGAAAATAGGATGGTTGGGGGAAGAGTGTCGGACTGGCCCACAGGGTTACAGGGGAATCCATATGTGGGCCCACAGCCCATTCACCCCAAAAAAGTGTGACAGTAAGTAATGAATTTTAATAAACAATTGGAGTAAGATAGATATGGAAATAAGTGATAATAGAGATATGAAATGTTTATGTGGGCCCTTGGTCTCTGAATTCCTGGTGGGCCCCAATACCTCAGTCCAACACTGTGTATGCAGCAATAGTAACACCTCTCTTGTGCTCGAGAAGGTTCTGTCTATTGTAATCACTGTTTTTACTTTCATTCTTTACCCAGCAGCCTTTGTTTGTGACATTTGCCTAAAGGAACGGCAGAAACGATGTCAGCAGATACTCCAGCCAATATAGATAATTATGAATTGGGGAAAATGGAGAAATAAGCAGGAAAACAAGTAAGTATCAGAACTCACAAGTAGTGTTAAAACCTTCTACATCCTGGAAATCCTCTGTAGAGCTGGGAAGCTCACCACATTCTGCCAATTGGAGGTAGGTAACCCTTTACCTGGTTTCCACTAGGGGAGCTAAAACAGGAACAGACAATTCGCCTCACAAATGAAGTGCAGAACCAGACCATAACTGGGACTAAGGGCCGTATTTATACAGGTTGCGGTATCGCTTTAATACTACCCGCGCTTTAAGATCGGTAAAAAACCAAATGTTAATTTACGATCAGCTTAACGATCGAAATTACTATAAGATCTGCAATTTACCGATCGTAAATCTACGATACTGAAATCGTAGATTTACGATCCCCTAGAATGCCATTGTGGTAGTTTACTACCGCATGGTATTCTATGACCGAACGTTCGTTACTTACTGAGACGTTCGGTTGGAATGTACAATCGCACAATTACGACCCGATCGTAAATTAACTAACTCGATACCACGGCTTTATAAAAACGGCCCTAAGCCCAGTTCCATGCCTCATTACCTTTATTTTACCTTGTAAACATAAGAAAGAACAGACAGCCTCCCAGTGTTGGGTAACGATAGGCCACAGCTTTTATAAACACAATTCCATTTATGTGTTTACTTCCATATTGTATACATCTTTGCCAATTAAATTGTCCCAGCTGTAGCCAAAGCTTGAATGCCCAGAGAGGGCATGTAACGGCTCCAAACACCATACCAACTGCAAGAACGTATCCGCCAACTGTGACTCCAACTAACCAAGCTTAGTTAGTCACCCGTTCTCAGCATTTAGCGCAACCTACACACAGCCTCCTCCTAATCATGTGGTTCCACCGGCCAATAGCTGCTCCCTCTCTCTGCAGGCGCGATTACATCATCACGTCTGCGCCCACTTTACCCAGTAATGCCCCGGGCATCCACTGTGTCTACCGGAGCTAATTTACCTCCAACCCATCACCGGGCAGGTAACCCATCTGGTCCCTAAACGGGTTTGGGCTACCAAAGGAGCTTGGAAGAAGAGGAGGAGCTACACCCGCAAACATATATATTTGTGTGCCACTAATGCATTTTAGATTAGAAATATAGCCGTTTGAATCCTCCTTTCACAGTAATCATCTGAACTCCATTTATTATTAGACTTTAATTTTTTGTAAGTTTTATTTTTATTCTCCTTTAAATACAAGGTCAGAGACTCTCATGCTCTGTGATAGTAGGAGATTTAATTAGGAGGCCATTAGTGAGTGTTGTAGACACTGGGGCCTGTTTGGGAAATTCAGTCACAGAGTCCACTGCAAGGTCAAACTGCTAATTTATTAAACACTTGCGGCTGGAGCTCAGACAGAAGTCAGATTACAGCGAATAGAAATCATAGAGTTTCCTATAAAATACTGAAAACTTATCGTGGTATTGCATATGTAGCATAGAATTGAGCCAGAGGCATATTTATAAAGGCTTATATCACACTTTGTTATCGCCGGACTTCACGATGGCGGTTTACGTTATATCGGCGTATTTATAAAAACAGTGGTTATTGCTGTGATGCTTTTCACTGCGGCGAAATGCGGCGGTAATACTCAGTGCGTTACGTCTTATTTGTATTTGGAAACCAGTTGAACAGATATTTGGTCGGGTGACTGATAAGGCCATACGTCTATTGACATCAACCAATTCATATTCCTGATGGAATTTCAGTAGGAAAGTAGCAATAAAAGTACTCCATCTTGTCTTGAGCAGATTGAT
The DNA here is from genome assembly GCA_019447015.1 of Hymenochirus boettgeri. Taxonomy (NCBI): domain Eukaryota; kingdom Metazoa; phylum Chordata; class Amphibia; order Anura; family Pipidae; genus Hymenochirus; species Hymenochirus boettgeri. The sequence continues at coordinate 6,962 of JAACNH010005516.1, forward strand.
GTGCATGGATGGGATCATGGAACATTTTTTGAGTGGTCCAATCACCTTTGACTGATAAACTGATTGATGTTGACGTGCAGTCTATCTCACATAATTGAGTAATTGAGAACTGATTTATGACTGATCCGATCAGTCAAAAATAATTGTGTATGGCAGGCTTTAGACTGATGCTTTCAACCAATCATTGCTCTCCATTGCAACTCACTCAAAAATCCATCAGATTTTATATAATAGTGGGAAATTTTAACTCTCAAGTAGGAAGATTCAATAAAAGTTCTTATAGTTTAAAATGGTGCTAATTTTGCCCCAACCAATCAGAAACAGTTGTGTTCAAAATTATTCAACCCCCACTGAAATTGAGTGTTTTGGCCAGTTTGACATTGATTTTGATCATTTCAGTCATCTTGATTACAATTAAATCAAAGAGACACTTGTAAGTCAGACAAATATAACATAACATTTATAATGAAATAACCACCAATGTCTTTTCTGTGCTCACATCATTATCAGTTTTATTCATCCCCAAGTGACATTCATTCTTAGTACAACATCCTTTTCCGTTTAACAGCTTTTAAACTGAAGCCTAGCTTGGCACAAGTGTCTTGCAGCGATCTACGGGGATCTTAGCCCTTCTTTATGGGTAAAAGCCTCCAGTTCAGTCCATTCTTAGGCTTGCGTGCTGCAACTGCTTTCTTTAAGTCCCACCGAGGTTCTCAATCGGATTTAAGTCTGGTGACTGCGATGGCCACTCCAAAATGCTCCAGCCTTTAATCTGCAACCATGCTCTAGTGGATTGGAGGTATGTTTGGGATCATTGTCCTGTTGAAAGGTCAACGTCTCCCAAGCCTCAGATTTGTGACGGACTGCATCACATTTTTTTCCAATATCTCCTGGTACTGAAGAGAATTCATGGTACCTTGGTACCATGGCACACGCTGAAGCTTCCCTGTACCTGCAGAAGCAAAACAGCCCCAAAGCATGATTGACCCCCCGCCATTCTTCACAGTAGGCAAGGTGTTCTTTTCTTCATAGGCCTTGTTTCTTCTCCCCAAACATAGCGTTGATCCATGGGCACAAACAGTTCTAATTTTTTTCATCAGTCCACAGAACACTTTTGTGGTTTGTCCACATGACTTTGGCATACTGCCGTCGACTTGTGCTAATTTTGCCCCAGTTTTTAAATGTTAAATAACATCTGGTTGGTTGGGGCAAAATTAGCACCATTTTCAATGATTAGAACTTTTATTGAATCTCCCTGCAGATCCAACGTCATTTTGTTAAAAGATACACAAAGTGTGCAGCTGTAATATAATAATAGTATAATAATCACTCAGGCCCTTTCCTTTTGCCTGTACAATAGATGTTATGTTTTTTTATCCTAACGGGCGAGTTCTGTTTTTCCAAAGGATAGAAAATGAAAAAAAAAAAAAAAGGAAAAGAAGAAAGCCGTAGGCATCATCCACATTGTAAGTTGTACTTACCTGTATGGTTGCAGTTACCTGTTCAATGCAGTCAATTTAATGCAAGGATGTCCAATGGGTTATGCAGGTAGTATGTGCAACTTTACATTACATTGATTTAAACCAAATTTATTACAATAAACCCTGTAAAGTGCATAACATGTGGGTAATTAAAAAACTAAAGGCCCCTGACACACAGCACATTCTCTCAGTGCTGCTTTATCACATAACAAGGGGCTAACTATTGTTTTGGTAAATGATCCCATAATGCCTCTGCCCCAGGATACAGTAACCACCTAGCGTCACAATTATTGCATCAGATTAAACTTTTATTCTTTTTTTTTATTCTATAAATTTATTATATTTAATATTAGATATTAAATAGATACTATCAGGCCTATGTAATAAAGTTCTTATTGTTAAAATGGTGCTAATTTTGCCCCAACCAATCAGATCTTAAGTACCATTGAAAGTTAAAATCTTATTGGTTGGGGAAAAATTAGCACCATTTTTAACGATAAGAACTTTTATTACATTACCCTGGTATGAAGTATCCTGTCCCTCTATTGGTCTGTATGACGTCTTATTAAATTAACAGAATAGTTATTGGTACAGAGACAGCCTGTTATTTATGGGCTCTAGAATATCAGGTTTATACGTGGCAACAGACAAGTGTGGTAAATGTGTATTATCAAATGTAAAAAATTAAAGCCTTAAATATAAAAAAAATATACATAAGACAAATACAAAGGAATTTCTAAAGTGGGTTAGTTTCCTTTAAAGTCATAAATCACAAAACACAAAAATGTTTTGATAAAATAATATTGTAAACTCATTGGTTTTCTTCTGGTCTTCTTGTTTCGCTTTGCAGATAGGTTGGATATTCTCTTAATGGTGATTGGCTTGATGGGAGCCATTGGCAATGGTATCTGTCTCCCTTGATGAACCTGGTATTGGCGACTTGACTGACAGCATTTTGTGCCACAATCAACCCTGAAGAACTCATGTAAGGTTTTTACTGTAAAAATACCCAAAAGACACCCACCATATTATTTCCTTATTTGGGGCTTGGTTAACTGGAATCTATGATGAAAGTATAAATAATAAGAAATCAATTTCATGTTTAGACATGTTCAGAATCAGTAAAGGATTTAGTATGCTTGCTTAGCTTAGCTGTTCAATGAAAAAATAAACATTGTGCATCCCATTGCCAGTGTAACAAACACCCATAGTCAAAGACATGGATAAAAACTACCACTGGTTTAGAAATATGCAACATTATATCAGTGGTGTCGAACCTTGGCCCTCCAGTTTGGAAACTATAACTCCCAGCATGCCTAGGTTGTGCCATGGTTCAACACTAATTTATATAATAATCTGTAAATCATATGGACCTCAATTTCCTTGAAACTTATTATTTGTACCTTAATAAACTGTTTTTTTCTTCCTTTGCAGCCGAATGCGAACAGTTTAAACCACTAGAGGAACAGATCGCAATGTAAGTGACAAAGTCTAGACTCTGCGCTACCGGTAAATGAGGCCATATATGTATAATGTAATAATTAGCTATAGGTACATTATTATTATTATATTCTATCGATTGGTATTTTAAATTAACATTGCTAAATACGACCTGTGCTGCAAAATACTGCTACTGCTGGGTATTTTGCACCCACCTGGGGCTTATTTTAAAACTTTGCCTGTGCAGTTAATCTGCAGCAACCAATCAGCTCAGAGATGGATGAAGATCTAACAGGGCCCCGGCAGGGCTGACATTGGGGGCTCCCCTGTTTATGTTCTGTATGGACTGTTATACTGAATCAGGGGCCCTGGTTTTTACTGGGCCCTAGGCAGCTGCACCTGATGAAAGACAAACACGTCTGAAACACGTCGTGCTGTATCCCCAATAAAGAATATTAAGAGTCTTGTGTGACCTATTTGTAGCTGTGGCACCTCTTTTTAAATGAACCAATGCGATCCGATCATGTGCTTATAGTTGCAGGCTAGTTGATCTGGCCACACTAGTGTGATGCACTGCGTTGCGCTGAGATCCGCTTACCGGGCGCAGGCGATCACCAATTTTTTCACAGAATCATTGCTTGCGTTCTGATAATGGCAGATTCGTGGATCACATAGGGACGATGAGTCCGGGATAAATGTGAATCATGTGTCTGTAGGTGTACCAGTGGGTGCACATGGATGGAGTGTGCTTAGAGGGGTGCAGAGGGGCACAGTCCGTATAGGGAAGGGTGACTGGTTGGAATGTTGCTGTGACGTTGGGATTTGCAGTACGGAATCTTTCATATAGCTTGTATTTTCTACAAAGAGAATCAATAACATTATAACTAATAAACTATTTTCTCCATAAAACAGCCAGTCTACATTCTCCTACTGACGTCTCTTCTCCCCACAGATACGCCTTGTACTACGTAGCAATGGGAGCCGGTGTTATAGTCGGGGGTTATTTCCAAGTCTCCTCTGGGTTTTATCTGCCGCAAGACAGACTAGGAAAATGAGAGAGTCTTTCTTCCATTCTGTCTGTCCCAGGAAATGAGTTGGTTCGACATCACAAAATCTGGAGAACTGAACACCCGACTGACAGAGTAAGATAAACAGTTCCCTTACTTTATCAGACCAATGTATATCTAGATATATCATTAAAGGGCATGTCCAGCCAGAATAAACTTTTCATTTCTGGTAGAGCCCCTTCCCCCCCTCAAACCCCATTTTCGCAAGATGTCTCTGAAGGGACTTACCTGACATTAGAGATGTAATGTGGGTTCAAATAGAACCCGGTTTAAATTGAACCTGAGGGTTTCGAACTCCCGACGAAACTTTCGGAACTCCCGGATTTCACGTAACCCAGATTTTCCGAATTTTCGATTTTTATCGAAAATCAAAAGTACACGATCATCGAAAATTTTAAGTAGACGATCATCGAAAATAGAAAGTAGACGATCATCGAAAATTGTAAGTAGACGATCATCGAAAATTGTAAGTAGACGGTCATCGAAAATTGTAAGTAGACGGTCATCGAAAATAGAAAGTACACGTTCATCGAAAATTGTAAGTAGACGATCATCGAAAATTGTAAGTAGACGATCATCGAAAATTGAAAGTACACGTTCATCGAAAATTGTAAGTAGACATCAAAATTAAGTACACGATCATCGAAAATTGTAAGTAGACGATCTCGAAATAGAAATACACAAACGATCATCGAAAATTGTAAGTAGACAATCATCGAAAATTGTAAGTAGAGCGGTCATCGAAATAGAAAGTACACGTTCATCGAAAATTGTAAGTAGACGATCATCGAAAATTGTAAGTAGACGATCATCGAAATTGAAAGTAGAGATCACGAAAATTGTAAGTAGACGATCATCGAAAATGAAAGTAGACGATCATCGAAAATTGTAGTAGACGATCATCGAAAATTGTAAGTAGACGATCATCGAAAATTGTAAGTAGACGATCATCGAAAATTAAAGTAGACGATCATCGAAAATTGTAAGTAGACGATCATCGAAATTGTAAGTAGAGATCATCGAAAATTGAAAGTAGACGATCATCGAAAATTGTAAGTAGACGATCATCGAAAATTGTAAGTAGACGATCATCGAAAATTGAAAGTAGACGATCATTGAAAATTGTAAGTAGACAATCATCGAAAATTGAAAGTAGACGATCATCGAAATAACCCTCGAAAGTAGCGCTCGATTTGGGTAACTCTCGAAATAGAAGTGAAGCTCTTAAACATCCCGATCGTTAGAAAGATAGTTTTAAATAAGTTTGGTTCTATTTACGGGTTCCCCTGACCATCCCCCAGGTCTCTGTGTCAGTTACAGTTACCTACTATTACTATTTGTCCCTAAAAATGGACAGAAACTTTCAAATTTTTTTCTCTCATAGACTCTATGGGTTTTTTTTTCAAATTTTGAAAATTCTAAAACGGAGCGAAACTCAACAGTTTCGAACATCTCTACCTGACATGTCCCTCACACCTGGGCGCCTGCCCCCTGCTACAGTTTCGAGCTCGTTTTGAGCAAACACAGGAGCAGAGACCGCCTGCTCTACTTCCTGATTGCGGCTGTCAGGCAATTGAGCATGACTTCACATTGCGCCTTAATGACGCAGTGACCAGGAAGTAGAGCGGCTGTCATCTGCAGAGCAGAGGAGGAGCAGGAGGACCAGGTCAGGTAAGTCCCTTCAGAGCATCTTTGATGTTTGTAAATATTGTGAAAATGGGTTTGAGGGGTCCTCTACCAGAATATTTAAAGTTTATTTTAGGCTGGACATGCCCTGTAAATCAATGTACAAATTTTTTGGGTTTAGATCTATCATTAAAATAATGTTTCATCTCTTCCAGTGACATCAGTAAAATAATGATGGGATAGAGATAAAATTGGTCACTTGTTCCAAATGTTTCAACGTTTACGCCGGAATAATAATTGCCTTGGCCTCAGGGTGGGAGCTGCCCTGGTTTATATGGCAACTGCACCACAGTCTAGCACTGTCAAGTGCACTCAGCTCTAAGGTAAATTATCTTTATCTATCATGCTCATCTATCATCCAGTCTACATACCATCTATCTATATAGATATCTATCTATCTTAGAGTCTATCTATCATCAGCCACCACCAGCTACTAGCAGCCTCCAGTATCAGCAGCATAAGCGACAGAAGCACTAATCAGTCAGCTATCAGCTCACAGAGCAGTTTAGCTGCTAGCAGCCAGCAGCTAGAGAGCTAGCCTACCATCCTCCGATCCATCCGAGCAGGCAGTCCTCGCACCATCCGAGTCAGTCATAGTCAAGACATCAGTCATAATCAAGTACAATCAGTCAGATACGTATCTATCGAGAGTATCTCTCAGCGTATCTACTAGTCAGTCAGCAGTCTACCTATCTCGATCATCCCAGATACATCTATCTATCATCAATCTAGCTATACTACATAGCATATCTATCTATCCATACACTACTATCTATTATCTACATACTATCGTTACATCACAATATCTACATACAATGATCTAGCATTCTATCACAGACATCTATCAGATCATATACTACTATCTTATCATTATCTACTATCATATCTATCTATATTATCATGATATTATCTATATCTATCATCTTATCATAAACTCTACATATCTTGTTCATCTATCTATACATTTCATCTATCTCAATCATCTATCATATATCTATATATCTATCTATCTAATCCTATCTATCTTCTATCTTCTATCTACTATCTATCTATCTATCTATCACCATAGTACGTGTAGAGCACTCTCAGGACTTGTTGAAAAAATCTTTAACTTTGATTCCATAAGCAGCAAACAGATAGCGACGTTTCGGTCTTGTCTCAGACCTTTCTCAAGCCTATTAGCATATATCTATCTTCTAGCTATCTATCTATCTTTCACTTCGTCTCTATCTATCTACTTCTATCTAGTACTATCCATCTATCGATCTATCTATCTCTCTCTATCTATCTATCTTTCTATCATCTATCTATCTATCATAAATCTATCTATCTATCTATCTATCTTCAATCTATCTATCATATATCTATCTATCTTCATCTATTCTATCTATTTCTATCTATCATATATCTATCTGTCTACTATCTATCATATACTACTATCATCTACATATACTATCTATCGATCTATCTATCTATCTCTATCATCTATCTATATTATAAAACATAGCTGAATGCTCAACTAATAGTGAGAATAGGATAACTCCCCACCCTGTAAATGATTATTCTGTGTAAACCTTTTATTGTAATGTTGGTTTCCTTAACAAGTAAAGAACTATCGGCTTATGCTGCAGTCTGGAGCAGTCGCTGAAGAGGTTCTGTCATCAATAAGGACAGTTGTGGCATTTGGAGGACAAGAAAGAGAAATAAAGAGGTTTTTATCCCCATTTTTCTTTTATGGCTTCTATTTGAACTGATATTTCTTTCTGTAGACTAGATTCAAGAGAGCGCTGCTGTAGAGCTGAAACTCTTCCCCCCTTTAGTCTTTTTTGGAACATAGGGTTTTGTTCTCCGAAAAGTGTAAAAAAGTTACAATTAACCTTCAAAATGACCATGGATCAAATTTCTAGCTGCAGCATGTCAGAAGTTATGCTGCTGTAAAGGTGACCACTTCCTGCTTTTAGTATGATATCACCTGTAACCTCTGCTTGTGGTCTGTCTCCAGGCTCTGACATGAAGGAAGACTGTGTTGACAACTGATGAGTGATATCATCAGTGCCCCCCATACCCATATCAAGCTACAGGAAGCATAGAGTGTTAACCTGTACAGCACCATAACTCCTGACAGGTTGCAGTTAGAAATGTTTGCCTTCCTCTGGATGAACAGTTAGACAGGAAATGAGGATATTGCTAGATGGGTTGGACTGATGGACGATCTCTTTATTCAACCTCAAATACTATTTTTTTTTTTTTTTTTTTTTAGTCTGCCTTTATATCACTGTAACTTGTAATAGAAGGTAAGGCAGTATTCCAGCATCCCGGATTGTTTCTTAAACTTAGAATTTAGTTTTTAAATCACAATTACTGTAGACTTTTCAGACACTATTGTTCTCAAAAATTGAGGCTTAACCCCATGATGTGGTCCCTCCACAGACTGTAACCTGCCCATATTTATTAATCTTGGTCCAATGAATCTTGACAAAGTCGTGGTGATGTGACCCATCGTATTTCTTTCAGGTACACAAACAATTTACAGAGGCCAAGAAAATAGGAATTGAAAAGCCGTAGTCTCCCAGCTGGCGGTCGGTTTCATGTACGATATTTATGCTTCGTATGGACTTGGGTTTTGGTACGGCACGGTCATCATTTTACAGAATAGAGGCTACACCATTGGGGATGCACTTGTGGTAAGGCCAATGGCTTTCTGTGTGTAAAGTTGTTACATTTTTTATGGTTTCTGGGAATTGAAGTACAAATGGCACCATCTATCAAGATGTCTTGTCCTCAGATCTCCCACTCTCCAGGTTGTACACGTCATTTGCACTTGACTTTTACCGTCTGCTGATGTCATTTGTATCATTACAGAGCGTTCTGACAGCAGCAGTCGGGTAAAAATAAAAACTTTTTTTTTAGTCTATAATATTACAATTTACTTCATCAGGGGATATACTTACCCAGTCGGTCAGGTGATCACATTTGGTCAAGGTTATGGTGAATTAAACTTGAAAGTTATAACTTAACTGGTAGTTTAACTTCGGTTACAGTTGGGGAACATAATCCTGTTTAATATTCCTTGAGATTTCCCAGCAGTCTCCTGTAGTCTAATTTTGGTCGCAACACAATATATTGATGGATATTATAAATCTTGGACAAAACATCTAATTATGATTAACTTGCCATTTATTTTCTATCAGTACTTGGGCCTAGACTTTTCATTTTTGATTGACATTCGAGCAATATGATTGGAAAGGTGGTTGCATATGATTGGTTAGGATAATGTCTCGCAGTGTAGACCAGAATAAATCATGCTATGAAGGGATCATTTTGGTGGCCTTTCCTCCCCGTAACAGATCTTCTTCTGTGTATTAACAGCAGCTATTGCATAGCCAGCGCGTCCTCTCATATGGAGGCATTTCCATAGCACGTGGAGCTGCGTACCATGTATTCCATATCATGATCAGGTAAGTTTCACAAAAAAACTCTAAATTGAACTTCCCTCTCTAATTTTAAATGTGAAGAGAGGAAGAAGTAAAAGAAACTAGTAAAGGACAAATGTAATTATAAACTTTGAATTGAGTGTGAAAGGCTGCACAAGCTCTATTTGTGAGTGTATGTGTGTGCTGTGGTTTTAAACCCTGTTCATTTCACTCAGGCAATCAAGACAGATAATCAGCTCTGATTAGGTCTGCTGCACAGCTCAATGCAATAAAGAGACAAGTAATCAGTGCTGATTAGGTATGTGACACAGCTGAATGCAAATAAAGAGACAAGTAATCAGTGCTGATTGGTATGTGACACAGCTGAATGCAATAAAGAGAAAGTAATCAGTGCTGATTAGTATGTGACACAGCTGAATGCAATAAAGAGACAAGTACAGTGCTGATTAGGTCTGTGACACACTGAATGCAATAATGAGACAGGTAATCAGAGCTGATTAGGTATGTGAACACAGCTGAATACAATAAAGAGACAGGTAATCAGAGCTGATTAGGTCTGTGACAAGCTGAATGCAATAAAGAGACAGGTAATTCAAGCTGATTAGGTATGTGACACAGTGAATACAAATAAGAGACAGGGAAATCAGCTCTGATTAGGTATGTGAGACAGCTGAATACAATAAAGAGACAGGTAATCAGTGCTGATTAGGTATGTGACACAGCTGAATGCAATAAAGAGACAGGTAATCAGAGCTGATTGGGTATGTGACACAGCTGAATACAATAAAAGCAGGTAATCAGAGCTGATTAGGTATGTGACCAGCTGAATACAATAAGAGGCAGGTAATCAGAGCTGATTAGGTATGTGACACGCTGAATACAATAAAGAGACAGGTATTCAGAGCTGATTAGGTATGTGACACGGCTGAATGCAATAAAGAGACAGGTAATCAGAGCTGATTAGGTATGTGACACAGCTGAATGCAATAAAGAGACAGGTAATCAGTGCTGATTAGGTATGTGACCACAGATGAATGCAATAAAGAGACAGGTAATCAGTGCTGATAGGTATGTGAGACAGCTGATGCAATAAAGAGACAGGTAATCAGCTCTGATTAGGTATGTGAGACACTGAATGCAATAAAGAGACAGGTAATCAGCGTGATTAGGTATGGTGACACAGCTGAATGCAATAAAGAGACAAGTAATCAGAGCTGATTAGGTATGTGACACAGCTGAATGCAATAAGAGACAGGTATCAGAGCTGATTAGGTAGGTGACACAGCTAATGCAATAAAGAGACAGGTATCAGAGCTGATTAGGTATTGTGACACAGCTGAATGCAATAAAGAGACAGGTAATCAGAGCTTATTAGGTATGTGACACAGCTGAATGCAATAAAGAGACAGGTAATCAGAGCTGATTAGGTATGTGACACAGCTGAATGCAATAAAGAGACAGGTAATCAGTGCTGATTAGGTATGTGACACAGCTGAATACAATAAAGAGACAGTAATCAGAGGCTGATTAGGTATGTGAACAGTGAATACAATAAAGAGACAGGTAATCAGAGCTGATTAGGTATGTGACACAGCTGAATACAATAAAGAGACAGGTAATCAGTGCTGATTAGGTATGTGCCCAGCTGAATGCAATAAAGAGACAGGTAATCAGAGCTGATTAGGTATGTGACAAAGCGAATACATAAAGAGACAGGTAATCAGAGCTGATTATGTTGTGACACAGCTGAATACAATAAAGAGACGGTAATCAGAGCTGATTAGGTAGTGACACAGCTGAATACAATAAAGAGACAAGTAATCAGTGACTATAGGTATGGGACACAGCTGAATACAATAAAGAGACAGGTAATCAGAGCTGATTAGGTATGTGACACAGCTGAATACAATAAAGAGACAGGTAGTCAGTGCTGATTAGGTCTGTGACCAGCTGAATGCAATAAAGAGACAAGTAATCAGTGCTGATTAGGTTGTGACACAGCTGAATGCAAGAATGAGACAGGTAATCAGAGCTGATTAGGTATGTGACACAGCTGAATACAATAAGGACAGGTAATCAGAGCTGATTAGGTCTGTGACACAGCTGAATACAATAAAGAGACAGTAATCAGAGCTGATTAGGTAAGTGACACAGCTGAATACAATAAAGAGAACAGGTAATCGAGTTCTGATTAGGTCTGCCACTGCTGATGTGACCACGTTCCATTAAAAAGCGTGCAAATTTGCAGATAAATGCCTTTCACGTATTCCTTAGTTTTCATGTTTGGACTGAACACAGTCCAAAAATAGGAAGAATAAAAGAGAGGAAGAAATAGAAAGAACAGTAATTCTTGCTCTCCCTCTCTTCTCGCTGGTACCCAATGAATAGCACAGGCCCATTACATGAGTCCTTTCTTTCTGTGTGACTTTGTGAAGATGGAGAAACAAAGACAATTTATTATTTTTCATTTCTTTTAATTTTAATTTGCTTTAATTGTTACAATCGACAACTACTCAACAGAAGGATACAAGCCAGACAGCATCAAAAGGAATGTTGAATTTCAAAATGTTCATTTTTCATATCCTTCAAGACCAAGTGTTCAGGTATTAAAAGATCAATTGAATCTCAACTGAGGCAACGTCTAGTTCTTCGACTTTCCCGATGTATCCATCTCTATTCTGGTTAGTACAGACACTGATTACCTTCAAGGATACCTTCTGGTTTAGCTGAGATATCCTGATGATTAACGTGTTACCTATGTATGATACATGTACATACTATGGGCCATATTATAAAAAATCGTTATCGTAAAAAACTATTCTACGATAACGCTATCGTAAATCTACGGTTGCCCATTTATCATAGAATAACAATCGTTATCGTTTGAAAAGACCCAGTACAGTTTATGGCCTAGGAGTCTATCCAAACAAAAACAGCACATGAGATAAAGGTCATGCTAGACAGTCTCACATTCACACTGACCTCCCCATGTTACCATACTGATGATGGTTGGTATGTGGGTTTTGCTGAGTAGGTTGGACTAGATTCTTTATTTAACCTCAAATACTATACTGTCAAAATACTATACTATACATTGGTGCATTACAAAATATGTTTTATTTTTAGGTCCTAAAGGACTAAATTTAAAGATTAATTCTGGGCAAACTGTGGATTTGGTTGTCAAAGGATTGGCAAAACGCACCACGGTTCAACTTCTCCAGAGACTATATACCACAGGGGAGGGAACGGTAAAACCATTGAATATCCCTTAATTATATACTGTAAATATATGTAATGGGGTATAGGATATTACACATAGGAAAGGCGTATATATGTGTGTACTATATCACTATACCATTTAAATGACCATCAGTAAATGTACATAAAAATAGCACTGACTTATATTAGGTACAAACACAAATATACAAATACATAAACTTACGTTACTATGTAGATTCTTAGGGCAATGCTATTATAATAACATGATGCTGTGAGGTACCTCTTGTTATAAATATGAGGTGCCATCACCACTGCCATGGTGATACTAATAAGTATTAAACTAGCATGTTTAGTTTCAACCACACAGTGTAGCAGGATTGCTGGGTCTACTCTCAGACATGCAGATATCCTATTTGGTTCCTCTGGAAATCTGGGTGACTGTCTGAGTAACAGTTTAAAATATACCTGTGTAAAGATTCTATATCCACTATATCCACACATAGCAAAACATACACATAATTTCCAACGGGCACAATTTTTGCTAGTTATATAATACAGAGTTTTATTCACGTTTATCCACCATTGTTTTTCAGATAACATCGATGATCACGATATATAAGGTTACTGAATGTGGGACGTTACACGAGAATGATTGGTGTGGTCAGCCAAGAGCCTGTGCTGTTTGGAACAACCATCAAAAACAACATTAATATGGCAGAGATGACGTGGACCGACCTTGAAATTGAGAAGCAGTGAAA
>JAACNH010005517.1:0-20046 GCA_019447015.1 Hymenochirus boettgeri
ACTAATCAGCGCTCGGAGGTACATACTCACAGGGCACTATGTATGGGGACATGTAACTATCCTACTAATCAGCGCTCGGAGTACATACTCACAGGCACTATGTATGGGGACAATGTAACTCTCCTACTAATCAGCGCTCGGAGTACATACTCACAGGGCACTATGTATGGGGACAATGTAACTATCCTACTAATCAACACTCGAAGTACATACTCACAGGGCACTATGTATGGGGACAATGTAACTATCCTACTAATCAGCGCTCGGAGTACATACTCACAGGGCACTATGTATGGGGACAATGTAACTATCCTACTAATCAGCGCTCGGAGTACATACTCACAGGGCACTATGTATGGGACAATGTAACTATCACTAATCAACACTCGAGTACATACTCACAGGGCACTATGTATGGGACAATGTAACTATCCTACTAATCAGCGCTCAGAGTACATACTCGCAGGGCACTATTTATGGGGACAATGTAACTATCCTGCTAATCAGCGCTTGGAGTACATACTCAGAGGGCACTATGTATGGGGACAATATAACTTTTTTACTATATCAGCGCTCGGATTACATACTCACAGGACACTATGTTGGGGACAATGTAACTATCCTACTAACCAGCGCTTGGAGTACATACTCACGGCACTATGTATGGACAATGTAACTATTCTACTAATCAGCAATTGGAGTACATACTCACAGGGCACTATGTATGGGAACAATGTAACTATCCTACTAATCAGCAATTGGAGTACATACTCACAGGGCACTATGTATGGGACAATGTAACTATCCTACTAATCAGCAATTGGAGTACATACTCACAGGGCACTATGTATGGGAACAATGTAAACTATCCTACTAATCAGCAATTGGAGTACATACTCACAGGGCACTATGTATGGGGACAATGTAACTATCCTACTAATCAGCAATTGGAGTACTTACTCACATGCACTATGTATGGGGACAATGTAACTATCCTACTAACCAGCGCTCAGATACTACTCACAGGGCACTATGTATGGGGACAATGTAACTACCTACTAATCAGCGCTTGGAGTACATACTCACAGGGCACTATGTATGGGGACAATGTAACTATCCTACTAATCAGCGCTTGGAGTACATACTCACAGGGCACTATGTATGGGACAATGTAACTATCCTACTAATCAGCGCTTGGAGTACATACTCACAGGGCACTAGTATGGGGACAATGTAACTATCCTACTAATCAGCGCTCGGAGTACATACTCACAGGGCACTATGTATGGGACAATGTAACTATCCACTAATCAGCGCTCGGAGTACATACTCACAGGGCACTATGTATGGGGACAATGTAACTATCCTACTAATCAGCACTCGAAGTACATACTCACAGGGCACTATGTATGGGACAATGTAACTATCTACTAATCAGCGCTCGGAGTACATACTCGCAGGGCACTATTTATGGGGACAATGTAACTATCTGCTAATCAGCGCTTGGAGTACATACTCAGAGGGCACTATGTATGGGACAATATAACTTTTTTACTATGCAGCGCTGCGTCGGATTACATACTCACAGGGCACTATGTATGGGGACAATGTAACTATCCTACTAACCAGCGCTTGGAGTACATACTCAGGGGCACTATGTATGGGACAATTAACTATCCTACTAATCAGCAATTGGAGTACATTCTCACAGGGCACTATGTATGGGGACAATGTAACTATCCTACTAATCAGCAATTGGAGATACATACTCACAGGGCACTATGTATGGGGACAATGTAACTTCCTACTAATCAGCAATTGAGTACATACTCACAAGCCCTATGTATGGGGACATGTAACATCCTACTAATCAGCAATTGGAGTACATTCTCACAGGGCACTATGTATGGGGACAATGTAACTATCCTACTATCAGCAATTGGAGTACATCTCACAGGCACTATGTATGGGGACAATGTAACTATCCTACTAATCAGCGCTTGGAGTACATACTCACAAGGCACTATGTATGGGGACATGTAACTATCCTACTAATCAGCGCTTGGAGTACATACTCACAGGGCACTTGTGTGAGACAATGTAACTATCCTACTAATCAGCGCTTGGAGTACATACTCACAGGGCACTATGTATAGAGACAATGTAACTATCCTACTAATCAGCGCTTGGAGTACATACTCACAGGGCACTATGTATGGAGACAATGTAACTATCCTACTAATCAGTGCTTGGAGTACATACTCACAGGGCACTATGTATGGAGACAATGTAACTATCCTACTAATCAGCCTTGAGTACATACTCACAGCACTATGATGGAGACAATGTAACTATCCTACAATCAGCGCTTGGAGACATACTCACAGGGCACTATGTAGGGAGACAATGTAACTATCCTACTAATCAGCGCTTGGAGTACATACTCCAGGGCACTTATGTATGGAGACAATGTAACTATCCTACTAATCAGCGCTTGGAGTACATACTCACGGGCACTATGTATGGAGACATGTAAACTATCCTACTAATCAGCGCTTGGAGTACATACTCACAGGGCATATGTATGGAGACAATGTAACTACCTACTAATCAGCGCTTGGAGTACATACTCACAGGGCACTATGTATGGAGACAATGTACTATCCTACTAATCAGCGCTTGGAGTACATACTCACAGGGCACTATGTATGGGGCAATGTAGAATAACACATAAAGAAAAAAACTCCTGCACTTAAAATATCAATAACTTACGGTATCTATGAATAATTAACCTGTGAATGTGCATAATAATAAAAAAATCACGCTATATACAAATAGGTGTATAGAAATAGCATTTATTAACTTAAGTATACCACACTACTATCACAATGCTAGCTACAACCCACTATTAAAAAAAGGAATAATAACATCAAAAAAAACCCAAAAAACAATAAAACATCAATTGTAAAAATTATAATCACCCCCGCAGTTCTATAGTAAGATTAAAACTAAAGTGGCAATGAGACCTGCCGGCAGGTGAAACAGACTAAATAAGAAGAAACCCATTAGATTTAGTGGCTCCAGGAATAACTATTACTTATAAATACATAACGCGTAAGTTCAGCCATTCAAAATCGCCAATTCTGAGGTGGCAAAAACATTTATTTAGCCCTCCAATGGGTCCAGGAAGGTGTCAGTACATTGTGAGTGTTTCTCAATACTAATAAATAGATATAGGATCCGGTCTGACACGGACACAGGATCCGACACGGAAGCCTTTGGTTCCGAATTCCAAATGAACCATCCGAATTTGGACGATCGTCCGGATTTCGGGACTTCGGAACAAATTTTCGAAGATTTTCGAAAAGATTTTCGATAATTTTCGAAAATAGATTTGACGTTCGAAAATCTTCGAAAATACGATCTGAAACTCAAAGTGATTTTCGGACGTTCAAATCTATTTTATAGAATTATCGAAAATAGCTCTGTTCATTCGAAGGGTTCCGAAAACAAAAACCTTTGAGTTTCGGCCATCTTTAATAATAAGTACCAGGGGATGTTAGACTGCATGTACTGTAATACGATCTGAGATTTCCAATTTTGCTTGCTTTTTGATTGCTTTTTTAAGGTTCTGATTTTCTTTATTTACCAATAAAGTCAAATGTGACATATTTATGTAGGGACATTATTTATTATTTTTTTCTACCAGACTTCACCACAATTTTTTTTATCCTTCAACTTTTCTTATAGTCATAGTTATTAAAAGGCAAGTTGTCATCAAAGCGAAGTAGCACTATAATGCTGAAAATGTGGCAAACAGTTAAGTTCAGTGCATATGATGGTAAAGGTAAATACACAATGAACACCTACCTTGTTTTTAAAAATAGCTTCACATATGTGTGTTTTTGTCAGCAAAAGATATGATAATGGTGTAAAACTCACCCGGAAAGCTTTTTCTATATAATTAACAGGACACATTTTTAGTATTGGTTATTATCAGCAAACTGCAGCTAATTACCAAACCAGTTCCATTAATATGGGAACATCTCATAGTGCTGTGTAGGGAATAGTCATGTAATGAACATTCCGTAAGTAAAAGAACATTTATGCACCTCAGACAAAATCCACATTTGGCACAAAAAGAGCTTTCATTTCCGTTTAATGCTATGAAAAATGCCTTAACGATGTTTGCCGAAAATTCTGGTAAAACTGCAAAAAATGCAACAAAAGGCAGAAAAGGTGTCAGAAATTTCACTTATTTATAAATATCATTAAATAAACAATGTCAAAATAGCTCAGAAATTTTACCTTTACTAAATATGGCAAATATTGCTTGCGCCCTGGCCTGGTAATGGGCGATAATAGAGAAGCAATTTATCTTTTCGCCACGATACCAGACCAGCGCATTGAATAAGGTAAATTTGTCAGTGCACTTTGCTGATACTACAGCACACATCTCCGCAGCAATACCTTTTGTGTGGCGAAAATGAGCGGTTTTAGAAATACAGTGAAAATAACGATCTTTGCCATTGATGCCCCGTGGTAGCGAAATGGCGAAAATAGCGAATATTTATAAATATGCCCCCTAATGAATCTAATGTCTTCCTTATGTATGGCCAGTATAAGGTAGTGTGCATCCTGGAAGAAAGACCATTGCAGAACCTGAAATGGCAGCTCACTACTGACCACAGCAAATATAGCAAAGGGTGTGAAAGATTATTCAAAAATGAATATAATTGTTTATTGCCATTATTCAGTATACAGAATTCACTTGGTGAAATCAGTATCAAGACACTGTTTAACATATACACTTCGCCATATACATTTCACAACACTACACCATAAAAACATCATATTGATTTAAATAATTAAAGTATAAAATCTCATTTTTAAACATTACTACTACTAGATTAATAAAAGCTATGGCCCTTGGAAAAAAAGCTATTCAAAGTCTATTAGTATTTGCCCTTAAAGCTCTGTACGTTTGCAGATGGCAACTTTTTAAATAAATGATGGGCTGGATGACTTCCATCCAGGATTACCTTATTTGCCCATTTAACAAGTCGAGATTGGTACAGATCCGCAATAGAGATGTACTGTGGGTTCTAATAGAACCCAGTTTCAAATCGAATCCGAGGGTTTCGAAGTCCCGAATTTACGAATCCCGAATTTTCAGAGTTTTCGATTTTTATCGAAAATTCGTTAATTATCGAAATCGAAAGTAGATGATTTTTGAAAGTAGATGATATCGAAATCGAAAGTAGATAATTATCGAAATTGAAAATCGAAAGAAGACAATTTCAAAAATCAAAATTGAAAGTAAATAATTATCGAAAGTAGATAATTATTGAAAATAGAAAATTAAAAGTAGATGATTTTCGAAAATTGAAAGTAGATGATTTTCGAAAATTGAAACTCAAACTTTCCGACTTTCGAAATTTCTGAAATTTTCGAAAATTCAAAAAACGAAACAAACTCAACAGTTTCGAACATCTCTAATCCGCAACCAAGGGCAGGTTGCAGCCAATGATCTTTTTTCAGTTTTCACTACCCTTTGTAACTGCTTCTTTGAGCATTCAGTTATTCATTATTCTAACTATGTATGTGTAATAACATATTGACATATAGGGTCCAATTTTAAAACCTCATTACGCAAATTTGCGATACCGCAGCTTATCACAGAAGTATGGCCTATCGTAGAAGTACATTTAGGACCACTTTGTCGTACAATACCATGTGGTAGAAACTAAATGTATGATTGCAAATGTAAATTTTACAACCGCATTGTAAATGTGTGATTGTGGGTGTTAAAATTGGCCGATCGTTAAAGCAGGTATCACTACTACACAATACCATGCCTTTATAATTATAGGGCCCATACTGTATTATGAGGCCTGAAGGATGAGCACTCGTTTAAGTTGCTCAAATCCTAGTAGGATTTTTCTCTACTTCCTTTTTCCTTTTTAATTAGTGGGTAATATAAGGTGACTCACCTTTTGAGACCCTCCTTCCATTATATCTGTCTTTGATTTTATCCGTTTGCATAGTTTTTCTACTTTAAAATGATGTTTATGAAACTGACGCATTTTAAAGGAAAGAGACCGGAAGCGTGGTAGATCTCGAACTTGTAAGTATAAGATCTCTTGCTGGGAGCAGATTTACTCATTGGAAACAAAACGAACTCTAGGTTTAGGGGTTTTTTTTTGCCCACAATACCATTTTTTCCTACAGGGGTGGACATTCCCTTTATTTTTGTGTCATTTGACACTCTATGAGATCTGAGCAATTTAATCATTTAATGAATGTGAGATAACATCACTGATACAAGTCAGTTCCACAGAATAAGGTAGTTTTACACTTCAAGAAGCTGGACACACCGTTGAGTTTTATGATTTCTAATGATGGAAGATTTCAGGAAAGGGCATCCTTGTGTCTTTGTGTGAATGTATTACGTACCAGACTTGTGACAATCCTAGTTGAAACTTCTATGAAGAGTCAGGAAAGAGTGCATCTGATTATCTGGTCAAAATGACATTTTGCATATGGCTCTTGGCTCTTTATGTGTTGGATCCATAAAATTAACTTTCTACCTTTGTTAGCTTAGAAGGTTATTTATAGGTCTTAGCAGGGTAAACTAGTTTAGGTAGAACATAATAAAATACTGTATATTCCTTTCCATCCTATTTCTTTATGTTATACTTCCCACTTATAGAAAATTTATTTATAAGTAGTATCTATAAATATAAAATACTTCATACTATCAAAAGTACAAGGATAGCCGATTCTAGCCACATTTGAATGGCGCCCTAGCTACAATATGGTGGCTTATGCCTAGAAATAGTTGTGGTCTACATTGTGGTCTACATTGTGGAACATCCAGAAAATTCCATTGCAGTTAGCACTCCTTTGCCACAATATTCTGCCTGGGTGCTGAACATCCATGCTAGACCAATCACCTCCTGATGAGGGCATTCACAGCACAAATTACCCCACTGTAGGAAAATGGCGATCAATGCATTTCGGCCACCATACAGGCCGTCCTATTATCTTTACGAATAGACAATAAATTAACTGGGAATGCATATTTGTTCCATTTTATCAATGGAAACTATGAAACATATTTTTGCCATGACAGCTGCCTGTCCTAAAACAATAACGGGCAATGCAATAAGCAATTCTGGCACTCCATCCCTTATTGTGCTCCCATGATGCAGGAATCAATTAGTGATACTGCATGGTAAGGAGTCATCATTGCAGTTTTTACTCTCAATCGTATACATGTTAAACTTAACTAAGTGTATTGCATCAGGTGCGCTACTCTATTTTCAAAAGATTTGAAAATGACACAAGCCTACAGAATGACGATAAAACAAATGTAATATTCATTTGGAAGCCATAATGCTCTATATTACATCTCCCCCTTACCATACTAGAGTTAATGTCAGTCGCCAACACCCCCTGCCCCCTTAACTAAGCCATTATTATTATTATTGTGGATTTACAGTATATAGCCCCAACATCTTCCGTATCGCTTTACAAATACATGTATACATTTCGCATCAGGCCCTGCCCCAAAGAGCTTACAATCTAAGCACATTTTTTGACACATGCAACCTAACGTATGCCTTTATGATTGTGGGGGAAAACGGGAGTGCATGGAGGAAACCCACGCAAGCACGGGGAGAACATACCAATGTCTTGCAGGTGTGTCCAAGGGTGGAATTGTACTCAGGACATCAGTGCTGCATGGCACAGTGCTAACCACTGTTGTAGACCATACCTAAAACTGGGCACGCTATTCAGTACACAATCCCTACTCCTCTTCACATGTAATAAGAATTATCAGTCGATATTTATTCTCATACCCCAAACTTGTTATGAAAGACATAGGCTGGGTATTGAGTAAGTGATTATGGGGATGATTCTGATGATAAAACATTACTAAACATAGATCTTAACTAAGTGTTTTGTGAATGATAGAAGCCACATGTTTAGATCTTGACACAATAGGCAGTTTGAAATGTTCGAATAATATCTTATTACCATTATTGCTGAAGCATGCTTGGAAGGTTCATGGAACTGGGCATTGATATTGATGGTCATACTTAGAGTAGGACAGATAGAGCTAATTGAAAAGGATTATTAATATGTCTGTATGTTAATGGAAAATGGAGCCAATGTAAAGAGGATGACATAACCCGTACTAGTGATAAGGTTGAAGCTTTATGAGAATCATTTTCATTTTATGAATGTAAGAAGGTTACTAAGTAATAAGACTTGATAAAAGACTTACTAGGATAGAGAGGTCAGAGAGGTGCCATTTATTTCCCCTAAAATTATGCATGGAAGCAAAACTGGCAAAAGACAGGGCATATTTATAAAGCAGGGATTTTCTAAATAAGGAGCGTTAAATACAACTACCAGTAAGAAAATAACACTACTTAGAAAATAACACTAATTCCTATTAATGATAATTAATAACATAATAACACAGTAATTGAGGTTAAAAAAAGACAATTATCCAGTCCACTTTTATTGCTAATCAACAAACCTGCCATTGCCACGTCTGCTGGAAGACAGTTCCACAGTTTCACCATTCTTACTGTAAGAAACCTTTCCTAACCTGAAGATGAAACTTCTTTTCTTCCAACCTTAAAGGATGTCCACGTGTCCCTCGATATGACTGATTATGAGAACGAGGCACCAGAGAGTTTATTGTATGGCCCATAATATATTTGTATAAGTGATCATATCCCCACGCAAACGTCGCTTCTCTAATGTAAACAGCCCTACTTGTCTAATCTGCCTGCACAGTCAGAGCCCCTCCATTCCCCTTATTATTAATTGCCCTTCTCTGAACTGCTTCCATTTCTAAGATGTCCCTTTGTATATGGGATATATATAAATAATAAAACTAAAAGATTACCACTCCCTCCCTAAATAATGATACCTTTAAATAAATATACAAAATAGGCACTCTGCCTTCTAACAAGCTTTTAAGGCTCGATACAGGAAAGAATGTGGGCCCACAATGTTTCCTATTTTGTTATAATGATGAAATAAATAGCACATATTGCACTAAATCAATGCATGGACCTCTCTATTTTTATAGACTGGATATATGATTGGATTGGATATATCTGGCCTAGGTAGGGGGCAGTATTGGACGGAGAGAGTAATAAAAGGACCCTTTGGCACAACCTGTTTGTACAAGAACAACAACAATAATAACATATATAATATTTTTCAGGAATATTTAGTTGCTTCTATTAACTTTAGTAACAATATTGCGATTAATTCTTGCTATGATTATCATCTCAGCCAATAAGGTATAATCTTACATGCAATCATGTGCACTGGGTCAGATTTATTTCAAGTTTCTATAGGTCTAAAAGCCTGAGCAGTCCCAACCCCAACACAGGCCATGCCTCCAAACAATATCTAGTTTCACTATAGGGAAGGAAAACTAAACTATATTATGCTAAAATTTTTCAGCTGCTAAAAATGCAAGTTTCAGATGCTTTTAAATACTCAGTGTCCTGCAATGTAAGTACAAACCGTTGGGGTTTCCAAGGGGGAAAGAGGCACGTACCTACTGTGCCTAAAGGGAAATCTAGTCCTACATGCAAGTAGAATGTGTGCTTTCACATGCACAGATACATTTTTGCACATGGGACACTACCACTATGTACTTTGGGTTAATATGGGCTTTTATCTAACCTGTTTTTTTTTTTTTTTTACTCCAACAGGGAAATTCACAGAGGAACGCTGCAACTGCGCCAGTGCTACTTTCCCTCCTAACATCACGGTAACTGATTTACTATCGGTTAGCATGACGTTAAGTCTCGCGTTGTGGGCGGCTGCACGAGTCCCGGGAAGAGACACACGCACAGCCGGCGCAAAGTGATTACCGAGGCTGTGTGGGTCTTAGCGTGTAAGTATTTAATGCCACCTATATACTTACGTGTGGGTGAGATTCACCCAGAGCTGCGCAGCCTTATGCCTTATTGCCATTAACACTTTGGCCTGATTTACCCCACGTGAATATGTTAGTGCAAGTTTAACTCCATAATTACACTGGCTGTACCAGTTCATAAAAGACACCCATGCAATCGGCGCAATGTATTAATAAGGATTTGCACCACTTTTAACAGCTATGGCTGGTCTTAAAGTGGCGCTGGGGTAAAATCCTTTTGGGATTTACCACAAGTAGGGATGGCATAGAACTCGAACTCGAACCCGAGTTCGAGCCGAACTGTTCGATTTCGAACGACCCGGACTTCTCGAACTATCTCGACGCGGACTTTCGATATTTCCCGGACTTTTGATGATATCGAATGTTTAGAACAATTCGAGTATCGAATCTGCGAGTAAAATGTCCATGGTATCTAGGCGCGCAACATTGAATCTGCGAGTAAAATTTACATGGTTATCTAGGCACGAACATTGGAATCTGCGAGTAAAGTCTCCATTACAGCCTATACGCGAGTATCGAATCTGCGAGTAAAATGTCCATGTTACCTCGAACGTTCGAACGCGAAAGCTCGAAAGTAGCGGGCGTGAGTAAAATCGATTTTACGAAAGTCCTGATATTGGAACATGCTCCCAGACCATTTCCCAGGTCCCACAGCCATTTACATTAAGTTACCATTAATATTTAGTTTGTTTTGACTCGAACTTTTCGAACTATTTGCCTCCCATAACTTTAATGGGTCCGTATTCGAACTTTCGAACTTTTACAAAGTTCGACCATCTCTACCACAAGTTGCAAATCCATTATTAAATACCAGAAGACACATTTGCCCAAGCAATTTGTGGTCTGGGTAAATGAGCCCTTTTAGTGCTAGCACTTTTCATAACATTTATGGAAAGTGCTAGCTTAATTACATTAAGCCTTCAGTGCCAGCAAACTTCCCCAAAATATTGTCATTACCCAATTCAGTGCCAGCTTATTACCATTAACCCTTCAGTGCCAGCAGACTTTCCTACTAATAATTTTAGTGCCAGCACTTTACTAGAGTATTGCCATTACCATTCAGAGTATTACCTTTTTACCCCTTCAGCTTGCTATGTCTCCTCCATTGAATTGTTCAGTCCTCACCTATTCTATTGGAGAGTTGGGTAGAGGAAGAAAGAGGCAGGGATAGGGATCTCATGGCTGCTAGTCACGTGGGCCACTGTTATAAAGTCTGCAGCAGCTTTTACCTGGCATTTTAGAAACTGTTCCCCTCAGTACTATTAGCTGAGCTCATCCTCCTCCCTCCTTCCTTCACCTTCAGTTCATTTGTAACATAGTGCCAAGTAGAGGGAGTTCAGCCTCTCTAGTCACTACAATGTTACAAATTACGGCAAACAAGAGAGCAGTTCTAACACAGCAAAAAAAGCTGACAGGGAGATGCTAAGGAGAACACTGGGTGTCCTGGTTTAACAAGGAGCCCTTTGCTCTTTGCCTAGGTGACCTATGCTAAAAACGTCCCTGGGTGCATTCAGATGTTCCAAACTTTACATTAAAATACTAATACATACCTACATACAACTGATGTGGCTCCCACCATGGGAAGATCCAATATTAGGGAATACTGTATGCCAGCAGAGCCGCATCTATCATGAGGCACACTGAAACATGTGACTCAGGCGGCACCCGGGCCCCAAGAACAATGGCGGCAATGATAGAGAAAGAAAATGTACCCTTAACTGGCGGCCGCTGCGAGAAAGGCTGCGGCTGATCTCAGTGAGTCCACTCGGGCCTTCCTACTACGGCTTCCCTTGAAGACACCCCCCCCTCCGACTTTGAGGAGCAGAGCTGCAGTCTGGGAAAAGGCACAGCAGGTGGGCAGCAAACTGTCACATGGTTTGGTGCAGTCAGGAGTGCACCAATCCGAACTTACACACGCAAAGAGCCAAGCCAGCAAGTCTGTGGAGTGAGGAGTAGTCAACTGCTGTCAAGTTGACTCACTGCATGTTGACACTACTTGTCACAGAAGAAAACAGTCTCTGTGGCTGTAAGTAAAGACTGTCAGTCACTCATGTTTGATTTGATTATATAAAAAACCCAGTCTGGCCCACTTTGGGCACCTGAAATCTCTTTAACCCCCTTCTTTAAAACAACAAAAACAGGTTTTATCACTTTTTTTCAGTGTTTGAAGTTAATTTCTGTATTCATGTGACAGAAGTTGCAGGTCGCTTATCACTTGCAAGCACTGGGATAAAAATAATTAGTAAGAATCCCCTGGGCCGATGGATATATTATCACTCCTTACAGAGCTAAAGCGTGGCTATCCAACATCTTTATTTTTAATCTTTTTCCAGTTCAGATGTGTAGAATATCACAGAGAGATTGTTAGAAAGCATATCTGATAGATTAAAAAATACTTTCTGAGTGTATGTTCGAGATCAAATTATTTGCATATTTACTTAAAAAGCAAAAGTTGCTAATACAAGATGTGAAGATGTTTTGAGTAACTTTAATCACATAATGATAAGCAAAGCAAGTTCCAAGAAAGAGAACCATTTTATACTGGTTAAAATGCTGGCCTGACATTACACACCATTCGATGTTTGATCCATCATGAGTCAAACTGGCTTAATGTTAGGTTCTGTGGTAGGTATCATCGCCCATTGTTGGCCTTAATAATGGAAGGTAAGAACTGTATGGACGTTAAGTCTATGGATGAACTCCCAATCCACTATCCTAATTGAATTTTCACAAGAAAAGGAGCAAAATGGCAGTCATTAAAATATATAGTTTTGCCATAATTTGCGGAGAGGAAACTGATCAAAACTGATTAGAAGACCAGTATAGGTTCCTTCATCCATATTGTAGGTACATCTGCCAGGAAAATGTTCATGTAAGCTAAGCAAAATGGCAAAATGCAAAAAAAAAATTAGCACTTAGTGACAAACGATGAGTGTTTTCATTAAAACAATCTGGTCACAGGAACTGTGGAATAGTTTAAAAAGTAATTGTTATTCATGGGGGGGGGAGAGACTCTAACCACCCAAGTTTTTAAGCTCTTCAAGTGAGGCTAATACGAATGGTTAAAATAGTAATTTGTGTAGCATGTTGAGCACATACTGTATAAGAAAAATAATACTATACATACCAAGCATTTACATTTCTCAACATATGGTCTGAGGCTGATTCTTTCTTTGTCACAATGCAATAGTTGCATTTTCTACTTCATATAAACCTTTCCCACTTATCTTTAAATAAAAAAAAAAAAATGAATGAAATAACGAATCACAGCATTTCCATTCTGAATGTGGCCCATAAGTACACTTATAGCAAAGAGAATATTAGCTTATCCCTAATGAGCTGCAGTGAGGAATGGGGAAGATCAATATGCTTTCTGATGAACATTATTCTATCATAAATCATCATTTGTGCAATATACCCTGCTAATAAAACTGCTATTGGAAGCATAAAGGGAAGCTTTGTTAACAACAATACAGTGTCATTTGGACAGAAAATAAGAACGTAAAATAGAAAGTCCTTGCCAGCACCTGCAGTAGTGAATGGTTTACCAAGAACAGCTGTTCATCTCGATTGTGGTTATTAAATAAATAGTCCTTTATATTGCTAGGTTGATCTTAGTTGCGGCGCTCGTCTGTGTGATTTTATTTTTTTGGGATAAGTCCAAAGGTTCACTGACGAGGTGTAAATCTAACCATTGGAGAAATGACATCTACAGCAATGATACATGGCGATATTTCCATTTTATTTCCTCCTTCATTTTTGGCTTCGAGAAAGTTATTTGACTGTCAATTAAAACTGCAAGAGAAATATGTTGTAAATGTAGGACAATAATAGTTAAGCATTACACAACCTTGTGAATGGAGCCAACAATACTTTTCTCCACAGGCACCATACAGAATTACAGGTATTACTTGTGTGTATGTACTGTAGATGCTAGTGCAACTTTTAGCCCATTTTAGGCCAGAGTAGATTAGTCAAACCTGTTGGGATTCATTCCACACTAATGGTTCACAAAATACTGGCAAATTTTCGGCACTGACCAAATTGCCCATCTTGAAATCATGGTTATAACATTTTAGACTGAAATTAATTTTGGCACAATGTAATTTTCGAAAATTATGATTTCATTCCTCAACCAGTTTTGGACAAACTAAAAAACAAAGACAAAAGTCTATCTCTAGAAGGGAGATTATAATGGTAGAATTTATGTATTAAATGACTGTAGCTAAAAAATATATTGCACTACGGAGAAACTTTAGGCCATATGTGAAGTTATTTTCATCATGTCACCAAAATTACAGGGAGTAACTGAGCAGCATGATGCGCTTATTCACAAATGGTGCTGTGGTTTTAATGTTAAACAGGTTTTACTACGGTTATCAAGTCATGGAATACCTTGAACCGTGGGGTTTTTGTTTCATTTAAATAGGGGGATATTTATTTAATTCACACTTCTTAACATCATGTCCTAATTTATCCACTTCAGCAGTGACATTATATCAGTATCTCAAGAACAGCTATTCATTGTTTTATAAAGTTATTTAAGCTCAGATAGTAAGGATACAATACAATTCTCTACTACTACAGATAATTGGAAAGGAAGCCATGTTCTATAGAAGACTTTTGGTTAATAATACCTTTGGCTTTGTAAATGGTTCTTTGGACCCTGTTTTAAAGGGACACTAAATCAGGGTTTTGAGATCCATTGCATCTGTTTCTATTATTCACAGGGAGGTGAGAACACTTATTTCCACCTCCCTGTGAATAATAGAATTCCCAGGGGACACTGGAACTACATTACTGGCGCTCCACACCAGCTGCTTCTGAACCGATTGCGCGCCTATCGGTTGTGTTGGTCTATGGTGGACTAATCGCTTGCGGTATGTACCTTTACACACATCTCCAGGATGACAGATGGCTGTCTAACATGCTTGATACAGATTTGTTACATGGAGCCGCAATAGGACAGACAGGAAGACGCTTGAGGAAGGAAGCTTTGAACTTACCTTTGTACATTTTGGTGAGATCATCCTTTTCCTTTGCGACCCGTCCAGGGTCTATTTAAACTGCTCCACGGTTTTCTCTCACTACTTGTTTACTGTGACTGGAATATCGATCGGGATTGGAATATCTGTTTGTCACATAGGGGGATGTATGGAGACGCTTGTACAAGACACGCCCCATGTGTTACTATTCATTCCGTGACTAACCTCCGTTTGTGGCTTAGCTGGTGACTAACGTGTCTTTGGCATATATGTGCTTAAGCTGCACGCTGCCTTAACTATACCTAAACGAAAAAAAGCAACTTCTAGGAGTTCGGCCTTGTTTCCTATACATATTCAGTGGGTATCATTGCGCAATGTGAAGGTTTTTAAGGGTTTTTTTAACAATATGTTTACATAAGGTTTATTTGCACTAGATACCCATACTGGACCCTACATTATTTATGAGGATTGTTTGTCCTACAGTTTGTTATTGATCTTTGTGCCTTATATGCAGTTTGAGTGCCGCGTGTGCGCTTTGGGCCCCTTGTCCAACCTGGTCCTTCATCTTTCCTTCTATGGTTTCTATCTGTCTATTGATCTTTTTTTCTTCTTTTCTCCTACTTGCTATCCCTTTGTTTTGGATCGACCTTATTTTACTAGAGATGGTCGAACATTGAAAGTTCGGTCCGTTTTTGACTTTCGAACTATTGTAAAAGTTCGAAAGTTCGAAAACGGACCATTAAAGCTATGGGAGGCAAATAGTTTGAAAAGTTTCTGAGTCAATACAACTAAATATTAAGGTAACTTAATGTAAATGGCTGTGGGACCTGGGAAATGGTCTGGGACATGTTCCAATATCAGGACTTTCGTAAAATTGATTTTACTCTCACGCGCGCTAGTTTCGAGCTTTCGCGTTCGAACGTTCGAGGTAACATGGACATTTTACTTGCAGATTCGATGCTTCGTATAGGCTGTAATGGAGACTTTACTCGCAGATTCGATGTTCGCGTAGATACCATGTACATTTTACTCGCGGATTCGATACTCGGTTGTTCGAAATTCGATAAATCATCGAAAGTCCGGGAAATATCGAAAGTTCCGCGTCCGAGATAGTTCGAGAAGTCCGGGTCCGTTCGAACTCGAACATTCGGCTCGAACTCGGGTTTGAGTTTCTATGCCATCCCTAATTTTTACCAGGTTTAGCACCCACCTCATTGGTGAAACTGCTGGCGCTATGCCCTAGGTACTATTTGGTACCGTTAAGTCTTTTTTCCCTCTATTTGTATTGATCTGTTGTATTGGTGCGCATCACCAAAGATAGGCGCTTGGTCAGACAGCAGGCTGTTAGCTCGAAGCTCCGGGAAGGTAGTTCCAGTGTCAAGTTCTATTATTCACAGGGAGGTGGGAATAAGCGTTCTCACCTGCTGTGAATAATAGAAACAGATTTTATGTACTTAACAAAGTGCACAAAATCTGTTTAGTGTTCCTTTAAATCATCATTGTAGGAATTCTCCCTGCATCTTAAGGTTCATACTCACGTGTGATCGTGGGTGCCGGACCTGCGACACACAATGTGTACGAACGGCCATTTCGGCCGTCAATGTGCCATTCGCACACATCGTGTCCGCGGTCGGCACCCACGACAGCACGTGTGTACGAACCTTAAAATTAGATTTGATGCAGCCATCAGACACACATAAAATATAAAATAATATCTTTTATAAGGACACTACTAGGTATGTACATTAGTTGTGTCACATCAAGAGTAAAAGGACAGGAGAAACTGATCCAGAAGCAAGCTGCATGAAGCTCCAACAGATAAATAAAACGTCAAGCTTATTCTAAACAATTATAACAGCATCAAACTTGGACACAATACCTCAATGGGAGGAGGAGAGGGAGATGCCAAGGAGGGGGGCATGGCCTGATCGTTTCACGGTAACTTCCACTTCCTCAGAGACGTCTCTAAAGAAGAGGAGTTACCGCGAAACGCATAATTGGTATTGTGTCCAAGTTTGATGCTTTTTAATGTTTAAAAACGTGAAGTTTATTTTATCTGTTGGAGCTTTTATGCATCTTGCTTCTGGATCGGTTGCTCCTGCCCTTTACTCTTGATGTACATATATTTTTTCCGGATCCAGTCAGACCGGCACCACGGGTGGTGTGAGAACACAGCGGCAGTTTATTCAAATGTGGTGTAGCTCCCCACAGTAAGTAAGACTTTCTATGATTTTGCATGTACTTTAGTTGTAACTGGTAAAAGAAAAATGTAATGCTGAAATAAATCGTGCGGAACTATTGCAGTTCTTAACATCCAATTGAAACAGTCATGTTTTAATTTTTGATAGACATTTTCAGTTTTCGAATGGGTGTTTTCTTTATTCTTAAAAAGAGTTTAAGAAAATTTTAAATATCTGTTGGATCCTTGTTTTTCAAAACTGAAATGTTTCAAAACTCTAATTGTGAACCTGATTTTGATTCTGAACTGCTGGTTTCCAAAAACCCGTGGATGTGATGGGTTTTTTTAAAATTTCGTAACATTGAAATTTAAAAACTTCTACCAGAAAATAAAAAAATTATATTGAATATTGAAAATTTTGGATTTCAAATCAGATTTTCAGAAATTTGCCAGTTCTGTTCATCTCTAATGTGACATGTACACCTTCTTAACCTAAATATCTCAAAAAAAATGTATATATTGTAGTGCACATGCACACGTTTTTGTAGGTGGATCAGTGTCAACATTTTTTTTTGAGCCATACTTTTTAAAGGGCAATATTGTTTGCAAATGTTGAACATAAATATCCACCCAATGCAAATATAATCTGGGTTAATATCAAATCTGTTTCCACAATGATTTGATATCTCACAAATATCTCATTGCCACAAAGATTTGTGTCACAAAAAAATTGCAGAAAAAAAACTCTTTGGTTGAAAAGAAATAAACACAAAAAGGCATAGGGAGAGATCAGTGGTAGATTATGATATGGACTAATGCATCTGCAGTATAAGGCTGTGAGCTCATGTACCACCTAAGACATAAAGTGCAATTTATTCCTGCAATGTTTGATCAACATTAGAATAATCACATGGTCTGATCATTTAAAATTAATGGCTCAGGATAGGGATCTTTGCAGGAAACATTGGAAACTTGATGGCTAACATTTTGCAATTGACATCACACTTATAACATTGGTTGTAAAGTGATAGGGCCAGGCGGTTATCTAAATGTTGTAGAAACTTTGGCATGTAATCTGCAGTGTATGGGCACCTATACTCTTGACATTTAATGTCTAAATAGTGTATGTTCAAAATAAATTGGATCCATCGGGATTGGTTATCATCTGCCAGTGTATGAAGCTGTTTGGCATCACAACTAGAGAACATTACATTTGAGGGTTACCGTATTCGAATGCTCATTCGAGGAATATCGAAAATGAACTTACATTAAGGGTTATTAAACGATACTTTGAGGGTTACCAAATTCGAAGGCTACATTTGAGGGTTATCACAAATCGAACATTAGATTCGAGGGTTGCCAAATTTGAATGCTACATTCGAGGGATAATGAAAATCAACATTACATTCAAGGGTTATCGAGCGATACATGCAAGGGTTACCGAAATCAAAGCTACATTCGAGGGTTTCAAAATCAAACATTACATTCGAGAATTACCGAAAATGAAAGGCTACATTCGAAGGTTAACGAAATTGGTGGCTACATTCGAGATTACCGAATTTTGAAGGCACATTCGAGGGTTAGTGAAAATCGAACATTACATTCAAGGGTTACCGAACTATACATTTGAGGGTTACCAAAATCAAAGGCTAAATTTGAAGGTTACCGAAATTCAATGTTACATTCGTTCATTTTTCAATTCTTTGATAATTATCAAAAATAAGTCAGCGAGTTGAAAACCAAACTCTTTCGGATAGTTCTAGTTGTCCAAACTGACAAAATTCGCCCTAACTCGGTTCATGTCCTCACTAATCATAAATACTCGCAATATACAATTGTAATGCCTACAATGTGAACATATTGGCATAATATTTCGCGTCATCAAATTAATATTGTACTTATTCCACAAAAACAACCACCACCACCCAAAAAAAAAAAAAAAAAAAAAAAAAAAAAAAAAAAACCACACACACCTTTTATTTTATATTCAATTGATTGCTACCTTTCTCCCGCACCCCTTTCTGAAACTCTGTCAACTGCACCTGGATAATTAATCAGAGACATAGGAAAAACCCACAGTAATAGATCAGGTCATGAGAAATCAGATATAGTTTCTAAAAATCCCAGTTATCCTTCGATTGTTTCTAAACTTCACATTATGTGCTATGACGGCTAATCTCTTTTAATCAGAGAAAATGACAGTAGATCTTCCTATGACTGGACACAAAGATACACCCAACCAAACCAGAGATCATTGAGTTGGTGGTTCGGGAGAAGACAAGTTTGATACTGCAGTAAAGTGAGTGACATTGTAAGATATCTTATAAGCAGTTGGATAACTGATATTAAAAAAATACATGAAAAGTTTAAAAAAAAAACTTTTGTACAATGAGAGGCTTGGTACATTAACCTTTTACACATTTGTAGCAGAATTATATTTAATGAACGGTTTCTGTTATTCCAGTTTCATTTTCACTCAATAAAGTCTGCAAATTGATGTTTACATGGGGAAAAAATATCTAAATCACACATCTGGCAAGGCACTGTTTTTCTTTTTCATTATGGCCATGTTGTGAAAAAAGGAAACATTGTCGAAAAAGGAGCATTTTTATTAGTATCTGGATTTTGTTTTTGTTCATTTACAAAGCTAAAAATACAGTTTAATAATAAATGAAGAACGTCCAGAGCCATCGCGTCAATGAAGCAAGTAAAATCCTGTTCACGGGTGGTTGATCCTGTACATACAAGTCAACGGCAGCCATTGACTTCAATTATAAGGGGAATGCCACCAGAAGAATCTACTGTAAGTTCGTATTGCAACCTAGGGGACAATGTAACTATCCTACTAATCAGCGCTCAGAGTACATACTCGCAGGGCACTATTTATGGGGACAATGTAACTATCC
>JAACNH010005518.1:0-20045 GCA_019447015.1 Hymenochirus boettgeri
AAGAATCCATCGCGTAGTAATACTAATGGCACTCAAGAGAGGTAGGATGCTAAATGCAAATAAGAAGGATAGGCCCATAGCCATGTTTATTATTTACACTGATTGTAAGCTCTACGGGGCAGGGACCTCATTCCTTTTGTGCAAAGCCCTAGCACTTCTATTTATATAAGTATATATTTATTACTGAACTACTATGTATTTATCCCCTTGTATGACTTTATTGTATTTTAATACTGTACATCACTGCGTCCCCCATGGCGCATATAAATAAACATATACATACATACATACATAGAGAGAATCTGCAGTATGAGGAAGGCCAGCATTCATTACTCAAAAAATAAATTCTTTTAAAAAAGATTTTGCAGCTTTACATCTTGAGATTGTGCAGTTTTTTAGGAAGACTTGCATTTATTACGCCTAAAGATAAATGCATGTTGTTTTAGCGCTTAAGGATTTTTTTTTTATTGCCGTTTTTTTAATAGAAGCACAAAGATTTAACATAAAAACAGAAGTGTAGTCAGCATCAGAAAACACTTGAGCTTTTTTGTACCATATGTTGCCAAGGTTATGTTTAACTTATTTTAGACTGAGTTTGAAATGATTGGGTTGTTCTACAATATATTACTTTAGGCAATATATAGAAGATACAAATCTGTATCAGTATTTTGAAGAGGTGTCGTTTTTCATTATAACAATATGCTTTATTTAGTTTGTTTTTCCTTTAGAAAAACAAACACTTTAAATGATGTGTGTCTGGAAAAGAGGGTAGAAAAAAACAACTTAATAAAGAAGGGTTCTTACAACAGCTGTGTCAAGCAAAAAGATAGTCACAAGGCCACAGAACTTACAGGCTTTGGCAGTGAAAGTACTAATGGAAGATATAATGCCCTTTTTTTGTAGTCATCATTAAAAAATAATTGAACTTAAAAAAACAACACAAAGGAGAAGAACAAGAAATACAATTAGTCAGTTCAAAGGTAATTAGCTCATTATTGTTGAATGTAATGATATCCGTTTAGAGGACAAGGTTGATAAACATAATGCATTGATTGAGACGATGATCTCTCAGTCCACAACTGACTTACATGACTATTTTACAATGTACTGATCATTATTGCTATTTATGACTGCATTGCTATGACCTCATAATGTAAGATCAAGCCTATGGTGCACACCGGTACTGCACAATATATTGGTTTTGTGAGGTTTTTGGTGTGATATACTTGTAGCAAAATTCTGGAAATTACTAGCAAAATTACATTGCAATACAGTCCCAACTGGAAAGACCACACTACCATAGTGCCATGAACTGTCTAACTCTGGACATGCCTGCTGTTTCTTGCCAAGAAAAACTGCTTAATTATTAAATGTTGTTTTTTTTAAAATTAAGAAATAGACACCCATCTCACTGCACTTACAGTAATAGCTTAGACTGACAAAATAATTCATCAAATTAAAAAAATAAATCTAAAGTATTTATTACAGACAAAGATATAACAAGTTACATGACAATATATGCCCACTGTATTAAATGATGTGAAACATTTTAGGCAATGATATAGTAGATATATAGTAGATAATGTACCCCCTATTCTAATTTAAGGATATTAGGTCTGTGAACCATATAAAAACACATGGGTAAACATTGTGCTTTTTTAAGGTTACGGACCTACTAGGTGACTTCAATCCTCATAGATATTTAGTAGGGGACATTTATCCATATTATTATTATTGTAGATTTATATAGCGCTAACATCTTCGTTAGTGCTTTACAATTACATTCACATCAGGCCCTGCCCCAAACAATCTAAGCACATTTATTTGACACATACACCTATCAGTATGTCTTTAGATGTGTGGAGAGAAACCGGAGTGCCCGGAGGAAACCCACGCAAGCACGGGGAAATATACAAACTCCTTGCAGATGTGTTCCCAGGGTGAATCAAAACTCAGGACTTCAGCGCTGCAAGGCATCAGTGCTAATCACTGAGCCCATGTGCTGCACATGAGCCACTGTTTATATATCACAC
This sequence comes from Hymenochirus boettgeri, assembly GCA_019447015.1. Taxonomy (NCBI): domain Eukaryota; kingdom Metazoa; phylum Chordata; class Amphibia; order Anura; family Pipidae; genus Hymenochirus; species Hymenochirus boettgeri. The sequence continues at coordinate 2,034 of JAACNH010005518.1, forward strand.
ATAAGTATGTGGAAAAATTGGTTGTGTAATTAAAGAGATTGATGACTTAATAGTATCTATGCTTGAACTATGCCTAAATCTTGATCAAACTTGCTTTTCAGTATTTATCTTTCAGCTGTAATTATGCATGTGCCAACCTTCAGTCATCATGATCAAGATTTTCAAAAATCCTTTAACTTAATTCAATGTTATACCAGAAGCTGAAAATACATTATTGGGCTGACATTTATTTTATATATTTATTATTTTAAAAGTCTGGCATTCTCTGCAAGAAGATTCTTAGATAGTCTGGGGGGGTGTCATATTTAGGGGAAGAATTGCCAAATTTGTGATGCTGCCTTTTACTGACATTGTATTGATCAGTGATCAGTAATTGCAATGCTATCTTCACAACACAATTGTTTCCACAGCCCCTGAATTTGCCCACTGTTTCACAACCCCCTGCTTCCCCCACACTCCAGGATGCAGAGTTCATTGTGTCAGGATTGGAGACTCGGTTGCATCCTGCCTACAGATTCAATTTTACTGTTCCCTCTGCTGCCCCTCCAATCTCCTCTCACATACCCGCTGCAAGTTCAACTATCAAGAGTCAGTGTCCCCATGGAAGGGGTAGGAGAAAGCTTAATTTGGGTGTGTACCAGATCCTTTGCCCAGAAGGGGGAGAGTAGTATTAGTAATATTCTAAAAATATTATTTACATTTAGCCCATTTAAAATCGAAGAAGTAGATTATATATTACTATATAGACAATAATATATTAGGGAATAAGAATCTGGGCCATTAAATGTTGCCCAGTGGAACTGCAGGAAGGCAATATATTTGATTGAGATAAACACTTATGTTAAGCGAACAGAGACTTAATCAAAAATCACAGTTTTTTAGGCCAGCATAGCTCATTTAGTTAACTGAGACATTGCTACATAACACAATGGTTAAAAATGTAACATTAATATAAATGTTATAGTGTATGGTCTAATAATTTAAAAGTCACATTGCACACTTGTAATGGGTCAGAACACACTGCAGTACTCAGTAAATGAAGCCAAGTAGATGTTTACTACTGAATACATTATATGGGGTTGAAAGTGTCTTTTCCTTCAGAAGTTTGTCATATCATCTGTTTTATATTTGGACCTGCTGCAATACTGAACTGGACCCCCTGGTGTTTACTGGGATTAGGCATGTGACTTTTGCCTGAGGATATCCTGCTCCATTAGTGAACCTTAGCAAGAAAAGATTTCTTAGTTCTGTAATTTTACAAATAGAGGGATTGAGGTTACTTCATGTAGCCCATGTTTCTGTAAATAATTGGATTGTCTGGAACTCCTGGATTAAGTGGATCTCTGTGGTGATTCTTGTAGCCTCCAAATAACATTTTAACTTTATGATTCAAAAGTACTGTAGAGATATGACCTCTAGAGTGGTTATTATATATAAAAATAGGCTTCTGTAATTTATTACTAGATTCAAGCAAAGTGTTTATATTTTATGCAGTAAACAGTAGAAGAAAAAGTATATTCCTGCGTAGCACTTATAAAACATAACAATGCAGCACAACATCCAGACTGTGTTCTTTTACATTGAATGTCTAATTTAATATCAATAAGACATTTCCTTCGCTATAGGTGAAAAAAATATGCCAATTAATTATTTTTATACTAACCCACCCAAAGTGATTTTTACATTTGAATCAAGTCATCCATGCAATTACGCCTTTGTTCTTGTGCGTACATTTATCTATGCTTTGAACTATGCCTAAATCTTGATCAAACTTGTTTCTTATTATATCTTTCAGCTTGTAAATATTGCATGTGCCAACCTTGTCAGTCATTCTGATCAAGATCTTCAAAAATCATTAACTTAAAAAATGTTATACCAGAAGCTGAAAAATACATTCTTAGGCTGACATTTATGAATTAAAATACTTATCTTGTTATACAGATGAAAAAAAAAAACAAGTTGCAATTATATATATATTTTTTATTTATTTATTTATTTAAAAGTCTGGATTTAATTTACTTCTGCAAGCAGCTTTTAGTTATATTTGCTTACAGTGCTTGGAGTGCACAAATGAGAGATTACTTCCTATTAAAATAGTCTTGGGGTGGGGTGGGGTGGGGGTGGTCAAATTTATAAAGGGGAGACATTGCCCAAATTGTAATACTGCACCTTTACTGATATTGTACACTGTTGATACGTATAGTAGATTACAATGCATCCTTAGTTTCCTCATATTGTAAGATACAGACTGTGTAGGAAAATATTGATATGGGCTACTATTTCCAAGGTATCGGCTATTGATGTCCACTGAGGTCTTTGCACCACAGCAGTTGGATTTTATTTTATGACTGGTAAATTTCAGCCCCATCATACATTTAATGTGCGGTACAGACCCACTGTATTAGTTATTTCCGATAGCACCTTGGAGTATATACTAATAAATATTTATATTTGTTCTAAAGTGATGAATTGATAGCAATATTACACTAATGTAGTAAGGTCATTCTCATTAGGACTGGACCTACTCAAACCAGGAGGTAATCTATAGTAAAGCCTTAATCCAATACATAACATGTCTTGTGAAGTAGTAGCAATATAAACATTAAAGTAAAGCTGATTAAGACTAATTGAATATCAGCAGTGGTATCCATCTGGTGTTCTGTCAATTGCTGTAATAATATTCTACAACAACTTTTTGCAATAAGGTAATTTTGTTTAGTGTTTCTTAAAATTCTAATACAAAAAGCATTAGCAAAGAAACATAAAAAAAGGAAAAGAAACTGTTCTGTATTCAGAAAAACAAATAAATACGGTGAGAAAACGGATCAAGTGTGTAATTAGTGTCATCCAAATGCAGGGCTGTTTTCCAAGTTTTAGTTTTAGTCATTACTGTCTGTATCCATTTAGCACCAAAATATTTATGTCTTTTAGGTTAATATCTGTCTATATTCTATCCAGGGGTTCATTATTATTTAGAGGCCTACTGTCTTTTAACATAAGGGGCAACTACAGTAAAAAAAAAAACAACAACTTGGTTTGGAAACAAAGTACATAGTGCAGGTTACATTATGCACCCACTCAGAGTGACACCAGCTCAATGACAGTAAATATACATGGTATTAAGTTATGTAGCACAAAAAAAAAATTTACGACAGATTCATTTTCAAAAATAAAGTGGCAAATGACTTTATATTATGCACAATAGATGTCACATCACTGGTAATACCTGTTTCAAATGTCAGATGGGGTACAAGCAATAGTGTAAAGTAAAAGCTGACATCATGGAGAGTTGCCTCGGAACGAAGGGCTGTAGTACAGTTCTGTTTATTTTTTTTTAGAAAATAACACAGCGGTTAGGTACGAGCAGGGGGCATCTATCATAATTTAAAGGGGAACTGTGGTCTCCAAACAAATTGCATTCAAAATGAGGCCAGTTTCTACCTTTAAAATGAGCCATTAACCATCTTTGTATATGTCCACAACCCCAGATATAAAGAAATTACTGACCAAAAAGTTTAATGGGTGGGAGGCTGACATGTGACATTTCTAAGGCTTCAGGGACAGGACAGGAGACAGGAAGTCCCTCCCCCTTCCTGCTGTGTGAAGATCCCCACAGAGAAAGACTAAGGGAATCTACATCCCTGCCTGAAAATGCTGTTTTCGCACATTTTTTGTAGGGGGGTCTGAGTGGCCCATGGCACTGCGAGTGGGCGGGGTCTATGGCAGCCATGAGTGGGCTGTGATGGCACCTGTTAGTGGGCGGAACCATGGCACTCGTGGGTGGACGGGGCTAAGGCACCCATGAGTGGGGGGGCCACCTGGGCTGTAAGTAATGGGCCAAGGGGGGCCTGCAAATGGAGGGGCCCCCCTTGGCCACCCCGGCCCCAAAGGCCTCAATAAAGAAATAGATATTTTTTATAATATCTTATACATATTTGATAATAGTTTTTATAATAAATCTTAATATTTTTAATACAATCTGTTGTATTCAATTAGATCAAACTGGACTTGAAGTTTAGTTCTTGAAGACGTTTCGCTAGTCATCCGACTGGCTTTCTCATTCAGAATGACTTGTACAGAATCTGTGGCAATTATGTACCTGAAAAATCCAATAGCATATGTGTTAATGGCGTGATAGTGATTAGGGCATAGTGGCTAAGAGGTGTTATAGGAATGCCCAGGGTAAGGTGTCAAAACAGCATTGTACATGGCAGACAGTTGGTGTCGAAACCCCCCCACCTCTATTTAGGCTGGTTTCTTTATTTCACATAATAGCCTCCTTAAACCTCTCTTGAACCAGTAACGTTCCTTTTGCCAATATGTTAACATTACAATCTTCAAAGGTATGTCCTTTATCTAAGAAGCAGGTACACGGCTGAGACCTGACCCGAGGAATTGGCTCTTCTGTGGGGGCCATACGTTGATGCAGTTGCTGTTTGGTCTCCCCCACATACAAATCAGGCATTCTTGACTGCACTGCACGTTGTATTGATGTCGGTTTTCTTGTGTTTCGGTATTGGGTCTACCATGATAAGGTGACCATGCTCCTGGCCGATAACAACACATATGAGGCTTTAACAAGGGATCCCACGAGCATTACAAGAAAAGGGTCATAGACTTACTACAACAGTTCAAAACTATAAAACCATTGATCCAGCAATGTATCATCGCCTCTAACGTGGTGAGGTACATCCATGCATATATGGACTCCCAAAGATACATAAGGAAAGGGCACCACTAAGACCTATAGTTAGCAGCATCAACTCTGTAACATACAAGGTGGCAAAATACCTAGCCAACATCTTAGGACCATTGGTGGGAAGTTCTAAGTCACATCAGAACTCTAGGATTTCCACCAACAAAGATTGAAGATATAGTACTCGTGCAGAAGAAACTATGGTTGTCCTATGATGTGGACATCTCTCTTTCACCTGTATACCACCAAGGAGGCTGTTGACATGGTGAGAAAACGGCTAGGCGAAGACTGCACTCTTACCAGCAGAACTGATCTCACCCAGAACAGGTGTGTTCCTTAATGGACTTGTGCCTGAATACCACCTATTTCAAATACAGGGATATGTTCTATAAGCAGAAACATGGATGTGCTATTGGGATCTCCAGTTTCACCCATTGTGGCCAACCTTACATGGAGGAGGTAGAAAAACAGGCGCTTAATACCTTTAAGCTAAGGGCATAGCACCCGCCACTGGTTCAGATATGTGGATGACACCTGGGTTAAAATCCACAAAAGGAAGTACAAGCTTTCACAGAATACATAATGTGGTAGACCAAAAACATCAAATTTCACAGGTAAGAGGTACAAAAACAACAAACTGGCTTTTTGGAATGCTTGGTAGAAGTTAAGGAAATGGTAAACTGGAAGTAGAGGTTTACAGAAACCAACACACACAGATCAGTATTTGATTTGACTCCCACCACCCTTTAGATCACAAGCGGGTGTCATCAGACTGCAACAGAGCTGAACATCCACTAGCAAGGCAAAGGCTAATAAATGAAACATCTCAGAGGAGCCCTTAAACTTGTGGATATCCAGACCAAGGCCTTTGTCAAAAGAAGAGAAGTAGAAGAAAGAAAAGAACACGAATATCAACAGTGAAGGGGCAAGCAAGACAGGAGAAAGAACATGGTCATCCCTATGTAGCAGGGGTCTCTGAGAATTAAGAGAATTTTCAAAAAACAACTGTATCCCTGTCTGCTTTAAACCGACCAACACACTGAGGCAGCAATTGGTACATCCGAAAGACCCAATACCGAACACAAGAAAATCGACATCATATACGCAGTGCAGTGCAGTGAAGAATGCTCTGATTTGTATTTGGGGGAGACCAAACAGCAACTGCATCAACAGGAGAACCGAAGAGTAGTATTAAACCGAGGGTACCAATTTCCCTACAAAAACTAGTAAAATTATTGATTTATTATCTATATAAACCGAGGGTAGAAAATATGAACACTGCAACTGATTGTATGGTCCATAGAGGGTTGCACGATCAGGCAATTTCGGGCAGATCGACCAATACACATAAATTGTTGGTTGGCCTGAAATATTGGTGCTGATGTGTTACCAGCTAAGAATGAAAATCCGTTGCTAAAGTCTGTAGTACACTCTTAAGGAATTCTATGGCAAAATATGCTTTCCTTCCCACATGTAGGCTCCATTTTGCCCCAGAGACCACCCAGACCATTCCCACTGCAAGGAGACAGCACACCCACCCACCCACACCCAAACACCACCCCACCCACCCCACCCAAACCACCCAAGCATAATTACATTACCCTTACATGACCCTATATATTGGGCTGAGTGGGGTAGAAGGGACCGCGTTTCTCCTGTGCGGCTTTGCATGCTCCTCCATTATACCGGTAGGTAGGGTCCGGCTGATGATGTCAGCGGAGTGCGCGGGCACGTAAGTTTACGCACATCCCACGCGCTCTGCCTCTTACAGGCTCCGGTCGCGTTGCGTCACTGTCTCCCGGTCTCACTCCTGCAAACTTGTCCTGCAAACTCCGGACTGCAAGGGATCAAATATTAAGGTACCAGCTACTACCGGTATTCTACAAATGTTTTTTCTGGCCGATTTACCGACCCGATGATCGAGTATAAACGAGCCTAGTTTTTTAAGGTATTTTTTAACCTTAAAAACTCGATTTATACTCGAGTATATACGTACCTTAAAGATTGTAATGTAACATATTGGCAAAGGAACGTGACTGGTTCAGAGAGGTGTTAAGGAGGCTATTTATGTGAAAATAAAGAAACCAAGCCTAAATAGAGTGGGGGGTTCAACACCAACTGTCTGCCATGTACAATGCTGTTTTTTCACCTTACTCTGGGCGTTCCTATAACACATTATTAGCCACTATCCAATCACGCCCTTACACTTGGCTGTCATATGGTATTGGGATTTTTTAGGAGTACATAATTGCCACAGATTCTTGTACAAGTCATTCTGAATTGTGAAAGCCAGGTGGATGTCTAGTGAAACATCTTCAAGAACTAAACTTAAGTCCGGTTGATCAAATGAATACAACAGATATACCATGACCTGGATGAATGAGAACCTCACAAGCATTTTAAATCTTCATTGCACTTTTATTATGGACTGCCACTCTTGGATATAGATTTAGGTTAGTTGTTTATTAATAAGCTATTCATTAATGATAGATAATATACTGTATGTTTTTACATTTTAAACTGTGATGTACAGTTATAATATATATATATATATATTTATTATATTAATATATATACAGTACAGGACATATAGCAAAAAAAAAAACGCTTGTCTCTGTGAATTTTAGAAGACAAGAATGATTAAAATAGGATAAAAACTATTTTTAAAAGTGGCCGCTAGAATGCATACTAGCCAGTGGAAATACATGACATCATTATGGCCTTCATATAACCATGAAAAAGGTTTAGTTCAGTTCAGTTCAGTTAAAAAGCGCGTTTTTAACTGAATGTTTTAAAAAAAACAGACTATGAAACATTACATTTGATAATGATATGATAATGAATATAACGATAAAGAGTCAAAATATATGCCAGCGGAGCAAACCAACCAAGAATATTAAACTACTTTAAATTTATAAACAATGCTATCAAATAACTGCCTTTGTTCTTTGTTGTACTAGATTATTGTCAAGATGATTATGTTCATGAAAATCATTATGTTTATGTATATGAAAATGCATTTTTTTTAATAAAAATAAAGTTATAAAATAAAAAAAAGGACACAAAAGGATGAGAATATAATGTCAGTGTCTTTATCTTATTAAAATGCGGTTTTAAGTTTTTGACTTGTGATATGTTATTATCACATATATAATATATATATTTCTGTGTCCCAGGTTAAAACATACCATCCATCAATTACACTAAAATAAACTACAATTTCAATTTCCAATCACTTCCTCATAAAAACCAATAAAGTAGTTTGAAAAGATCCTAAATCCCTGCTGTTTACTACTTATTAGGTCGCGTTCACCTACAGCGCAGTTGGTGAAACGCTCGAGGTAGGAATTGGTGAGGGCTACCGGCATCCAGAAAGGAGCTCATACAGTGACCGGAGGAAAGTAGACACGAGTGCTGTAAGGAGCAAGGCAAAGCAGCGATTGATCATCGGAGTATGGGTGAAGAGTGTGGTCCGCCCGTTAGGGGTCTGGCTTCTCAAGTGAGTCCCGAGTTAACATTGTATGGCTTGCCATTTTGATTAGGAAGGGAATACCTCGACCATTGGTACTTTTCCACTACCACAGTATGAATTTGGCCTATAGTAACTGGATGTTTGCTACTGCATGGAGCCGGATTTTGTCATTGGGTTCTGGGGATGCCCAGTAACCTGTTTTAGGTTTATATGTATATGTACAAACTTAGGTATAGGGGTTATTTATGAGATAGTATTGTATATTACATGTACTACATGTTGGGGGGGGGATTTGTTGCTACAATGGATGCCAATAACGTTTTTTGTATATTTTGACCCATGTGTAAGTGCCTTTTTGGAGTGGGGCCTTTTTTGAGGGGTTGTCTTTGGCCTCTGTTTTTGTAAAGCTTTATGATATCAACCTATTTTTACAGTAGCTGTTGAACCATATCCCACTCCCAGTAAACCAAAGGGCACTTGAATCCTTTAGACCATTATTGCTACTACTATCTTTACCTCTTTAAATAACTTATCTCCATTAATTAAGGGCCCACTTTTCAGTCCTCATCTTCTTATTATTAATCTACTTAAAAAATGGTTAGCTTAGCCTTGCTTTGTTCAGCAATCCTAACTTCATTATTACTTAGGTAGCTTAATTGCTTTTTCTTACAAATTTGTTACAGTTTTTATAGTTCCTTAAGGCCCGTTCCATTCCCTCCATCTTTAAGGTTGTTATTATATTATTACTAATAATAACACAACACACTTGTCACATATAGTTTCAACACATAATAAACCCCTTTAATATGAGCTTGTGTAATCTCTAGAAGTTCTTGCCCCTATGGTCTTTTCCCATGATATGGACTCAAACCCTCACTAGGGTGAAGCCTCCTAATTAAACTAACAAAGCAAAGGAGAATTAGATTAATTTAGCTTACGCAGATGTGTCTGTCTAATTACTTTACAGTTTATTTAAATTATCGATGTTTTAAATCCTTGTCTTCTGCTTGTTCAATACAGCTTTGAATATGTTGACTTTATATGTAGTTACAGATACATTATGTTGAATAATATTACTGTAAATTTCTTGGCATACAATTACCTGTAGTATAGTTTGTTTAAAAAACACATTCATATATATCCATTACTTCCATTTAACCAAAGGGATCCTACAACACCTGTGATCCTTTTAAGAATTTTTTTATAAAATTATAATAAAATAATAATAATAAAAACAAAATTTTACATACTTATTTTATATATATAAAAAAATATACAGTTGTACATAATAATTTATATTATGTTACGAGGAGTACCCCAGGTCCCCATTATATCCTTATTTATTAGTATGGGCTGTACACTACTAATTTTTACATTGAACTGAGACAGCCCATTCCTTTCTGGGAGAGCTAGGCCCATTCTTTCTGGGGAGTGCTAGGTCATTCCTTTCTGGGTGAGTGCTGGCCCATCCCTTTTGGGGAGGCAGACCATTCTTTCTGGGGAGTGCTAGGTCCATTACTTTCCAGGGGAGTGCAAAGTCCATTCCTCCGGGGAGGCTAGGTCCATTCTTCCTGGGAAGTGCAGGTCCATTCTTTCCTGGGGAGTGCTAGGTCCATTCCTTTCCTAGTAGTGCTAGGCCCATTCTTTTCCAGGGGAGTGCTAGGTCCATTCCTTTCCTGGGGAGTGCTAGGCCCATCCCTTCTGGGGAGTGGTAGGCCTATTCCTTCTGGGGAGTGCTAGGTCCATTACTTTCCAGGGGAGTGCAAAGTCCATTCCTTTCCTGGGGAGTGCTAGGTCCATTCTTTCCTGGGGAGTGCTAGGTCCATTACTTTCCTGGAGAGTGCTAGGTCCATTCCTTTCCAGGGGAGTGCTAGGTCCATTCTTTCCAGGGGAGTGCTAGGTCCATTCCTTTCCAGGGAGTGCTAGGTCCATTCCTTTCCAGGGGAGTGTAGGTCAATTACTTTCCTGGGGAGTGTTAGGTCCATTACTTTCCTGGAGTGCTAGTCCTCTGTGGAGTGCTAGGTCCATTCCTTTCCAGGGGAGTGCTAGGTCCATTCCTTTCCTGGGGAGTGCTAGGTCCATTACTTTCTGGGTAGTGCTAGGTCCATTCTTTCCTGGGGGTATGCTAGGTCCATTACTTTCCTGGTAGTGCTAGGTCCATTCCTTTCTGGGGTAGTGCTGTCCATTCCTTCGGAGAGTTAGGTCCATTCTTTCCTGGAGAGTGCTAGGTCCATTACTTTCCCGGGGAGTGCAAAGTCCATTCCTTTCCTGGGGAGGTGCGGTCTATTCCTTCGGGTAGTGCTAGGTCCATACTTTCAGGGGAGTGCTAAGTCATCCTTTCCGGGGAGTGCTAGGTCCATTCATTTCTGGGGAGTGCTAGGTCCATTACTTTCGGGGGTGCTAGGTCCATCCTTTCCTGGGGGTGCAGGTCATTACTTTCTGGTAGGCTAGGTCCATTCCTTTCCTGGGGAGAGTGCTAGGTCCATTCCTTTCCTGGATAGTGCTAGGTCCATTACTTTCCAGGGGGTGCTCGTCCATTTCTTCCCGGGGAGTGCAGGTCCATTCCTTTCCTGGGGGTAGGCTAGGCCATTACTTCCTGGGGAGTGCTAGGTCCATTCCTTTCCTGGGGAGTGCTAGGTCCATTGCTTTCCTGTGAGTGCTAGGTCCATTCCTTTCCAGGGGAGTGCTAGGCCCATCCCTTTCTGGGGAGTGCTAGGCCTATTTCTTTCTGGGGAGTGCTAGGTCCATTACTTTCCAGGGGAGTGCAAAGTCCATTCCTTTCCTGGGGAGTGCTAGGTCCATTCTTTCCTGGGGAGTGCTAGGTCCATTACTTTCCTGGAGAGTGCTATGTTACGAGGCGTACCCCAGGTCCCCATTATATCCTTATATTATATTATGGGCTGTACTACTAATTTCTACATGAACTGGGACAGCCCATTCCTTTCTGGGGAGAGCTAGGCCCATTCCTTTCTGGGGGTGCTAGGTCCATTCCTTTCCTGGGAGTGCTAGGCCCATCCTTTCGGGGAATGCTGACCATTCCTTTCTAGGGGAGTGCTAGGTCCATACTTTCAGGGGAGTGCACAAGTCCATTCCTTTCCTGGGGAGTGCTAGGTCCATTATTTCTGGAGAGTGCTAGGTCCATCCTTTCCAGGGGAGTGCTAGGTCCATTCTTTCCAGGGGAGTGCTAGGTCCATTCCTTTCCAGGGGAGTGCTAGGTCCATTCCTTTCCAGGGGGTGCGTAGGTCAATACTTTCCTGGGGAGTGTTAGGTCCATTACTTCCTGGGGGTGCTAGGTCCATTCCTTTCCTGTGGAGTGCTGGTCCATTCCTGCAGGGGAGTGCTAGGTCCATTCCTTTCCTGGGGAGTGCTAGGTCCATTACTTTCCTGGTATGGGCTAGGTCCATTCCTTTCCTGGGAGAGTGCTGGTCCCATTCCTTCTGGAGAGTACTAGGTCCATCCTTTCCTGGAGAGTGCTAGGTCCATTACTTTCAGGGGAGTGCAAATACCATTCCTTTCCTGGGGAGTGCTTGGTCATTCCTTTCCTGGGTAGTGCTAGGTCCATTACTTTCCAGGGGATGCTAAGACATTCCTTTCCCGGGAGTGCTAGGTCATTCCTCTGGGGAGTGCTAGGTCCATTACTTTTGGGGAGTGCTAGTCCCATTCCTTTCGGGGAGTGCTAGTCCATTACTTTCCTGGGTGTGTAGGTCCATTCCTTTCCTGGGGAGTGCTAGGTCCATTCCTTTCCTGGATAGGCTAGGCCATTACTTTCCAGGGAGTGCTAAGTCCATTCTTTCCCGGGGGAGTGCTAGGTCCATTCCTTTCTGGGGAGTGCTAGGTCCATTACTTTCCTGGGGAGTGCTAGGTCCATTCCTTTCCTGAGGAGTGCTAGGTCCATTGCTTTGGGAGTGCTAGGTCATTCCTTTCCAGGGGAGTGTAGGCCCATCCCTTTCTGGGGAGTGGCTAGGCCTATTTCTTTCTGGGAGTAGTGAGGTCCATTACTTTCCAGGGGAGTGCAAAATAGCCATTCCTTTCCTGGGAGTGCTAGGTCCATTCTTTCTGGGGAGTGCTAGGGTCCATTACTTTCCTGGAGAGTGCTATGTTACGAGGCGTACCCAGGTCCCCATTATATCCTTATATTTATATTTGGGCTGTACTACTAATTTCTAAATTGAACTGAGACAAGCCATTCCTTTCTGGGGAGAGCTAGGCCCATTCCTTTCTGGGGAGTGCTAGGTCCATTCCTTTCCTGGGGAGTGCTAGGCCCATCCCTTTCTGGGGAGTGCTAGACCTATCCTTTCTAGGGAGTGCTAGGTCCATTACTTTCCAGGGGAGTGCAAAGTCATTCCTTTCTGGGGAGTGCTAGGTCCATTCTTTCCTGGGGAGTGCTAGGTCCATTCCTTTCCTGGGGAGTGCTAGGTCCATTCCTTTCCTAGTGTGCTAGGCCCATTCTTTTCCAGGGAGTGTAGGTGCCATTCCTTCGGGGAGTTCAGGCCATCTCTTTCTGGGAAGCTGAGTGCCTATTCCTTTTGGGGAGTTGCTAGGTCCATTACTTCCAGGGGAGTGAAAGTCCATTCCTTTTCTGGGGAGTGCTAGGTCCATTCTTTCCTGGGGAGTGCTAGGTCCTTACTTCCTGGAGGTGCTAGGTCCATTCCTTTCCAGGGGAGTGCTAGGCATTCCTTTCCAGGGAGTGCTAGGTCCATTCCTTTCCTGGGGAGTTCTAGGTCCTTTCCTTTCCAGGGGAGGGCTAGGTCCATTTTACTTTCTGGGGAGTGTTAGGTCCATTACTTTCCTGGGGAGTGCTAGGGATTCCTTTCCTGTGGAGTGCTAGGTCCATTCCTTTTCGGGAGCTAGGGTAGTGCTAGGTCCATTCTTCCTGGGGAGTGCTTGGTCCATTCCTTTCCTGGATAGTGCTAGGTCCATTACTTTCCAGGGGAGTGCTAGTAAGTCCATCCTTTCCGGGGAGTACTAGGTCCATTCCTTTCCTGGGGAGTGCTAGGTCCATTACTTTCCTGGGGAGTGCTAGGTCATTCCTTTCCTGGGGAGTGCTAGGTCCATTCCTTCTCTGAGGAGTGCTAGGTCCATTGCTTTCGTGAGTGCTAGGTCCATTCCTTTCCAGGGGAGTGCTAGGCCATCCTTTCTGGGAGGGTAGGCTATTTCTTTGGGAGTGCTAGGTCCCTTACTTTCCAGGGGAGTGCAAAGTCCATTCCTTTCCTGGGGAGTGCTAGGTCCATTCTTTCTGGGAAGTGCTAGGTCCATTCCTTTCCAGGGGAGTGCAAAGTCCATTCCTTTCCTGGGGAGTGCTAGGTCCATTCTTTCCTGGGAAGTGCTGAGGTCCATTCCTTTCCTGGGGAGTGCTAGGCCTATCCCTTTCTGGGGAGTGCTAGGCCTATTCCTTTCTGGGAGTGCTAGGTCCCTTAATTTCCAGGGGAGTGCAAAGTCCTTCTTCCTGGGGAGTGCTAGGTCCATTCCTTTCCTGTGGAGTGCTAGGTCCAATTCCTTTCCAGGGGAGTGCTAGGTCCATTCCTTTCCTGGGGAGTGCTAGGTCCATTACTTTCCTGGTAGTGCTAGGTCCATTCCTTTGTGGGGGAGTGCTGGTCCATTCTTTCTGGAGTGCTAGGTCACATTCCTTTCCTGGAGAGTGCTAGGTCCATTACTTTCCAGGGGAGTGCAAAGGTCCATTCTTCCTAGGGTGTGCAGGTCCATACTTTCGTCGGGAGTGCTAGGTTCCAGTCCTTTCTGACTTTCCTGGGGAGTGCTAGGTCCATTCCTTTCCTGTGGAGTGCTAGGTCCATTCCTTTCCAGGGGAGTGCTAGGTCCATTCCTTTCCTGGGGAGTGCTAGGTCCATTACTTTCACGCACCGGAAAGCAATGGACCTAGCACTCCCCAGGAAAGGAATGGACCTAGCACTCCCCAGGAAAGTAATGGACCTAGCACTCCAGGAAAGCAATGGACCTAGCACTCCTCAGGAAAGGAATGGACCTAGCACTCCTGGAAAGTAAGGACCTAGCACTACCCAGGAAAGGAATGGATTTGCACTCCCTGCGAAAGTAATGGACCTAGCACTCTCCAGGAAAGGAATGGACCTAGCACTCTCCCAGAAAGAATGGGACCAGCACTCCCCAGGCAAAGGAATGGACCTAGCACTACCCAGGAAAGTAATGGACCAGCACTCCCCAGGAAAGGAATGGACCTAGCACTCCCTGGAAAGGAATGGACCTAGCACTCCACAGGAAAGGAATGGACCTAGCACCCCCAGGAAAGGAATGGACTTTGCACTCCCCTGAAAGTATGGACCTAGCACTCCCAGAAAGGAATAGGCCTAGCACTCCCCAGAAAGGGATAGGCCTAGCACTCCCCAGGAAAGGAATGGACCTAGCACTTCCCAGGAAAGAATGGACCTAGCACTCCCCAGGAAAGGAATGGACTTTGCACTCCCCTGGAAAGGAATGGACCTAGCACTTCCCAGGAAAGAATGGACCTAGCACTCCCCAGGAAAGGAATGGACTTTGCACTCCCCTGGAAAGTAAGGGACCTAGCACTCCCAGAAAGAAATAGGCCTAGCATCCCCAGAAAGGGATGGGCCTAGCACTCCCCCTGGAAAGGAATGGACCTAGCACTCACAGAAAGCAATGGAACCTAGCACTCCTCAGAAGGAATGGACCTAGCACTCCCCAGGAAAGGAATGGACCTAGCACTCCCCAGGAAAGTAATGGACCTAGCACTCCCCAGGAAAGGAATGGACCTAGTACTCCCCGGGAAAGGAATGGACTTAGCACTCCCCTGGAAAGTAATGGACCTAGCACTATCCAGGAAAGGAATGGACCAAGCACTCCCCAGGAAAGGAATGGACCTAGCACTCCCCTGGAAAGGAATGGACCTAGCACTCCACAGGAAAGGATGGACCTAGCTCCCCGGAAAGTAAGGACCTAACACTCCCCAGGAAATAATGGACCTAGCACTCCCCTGGAAAGGAAAGGACCTAGAACTCCCAGGAAAGGAATGGACCTAGCACTCCCCTGGAAAGGAATGGACCTAGCACTCCCCTGGAAAGGAATGGACCTAGCACTCTCCAGAAAGTAGGACCTAGCCTCCCCAGGAAAGAATGGACCTAGCACTCCCCAGGAAAGGAATGGACCTTTGCACTCCCCTGGAAAGTAATGGACCTAGCACTCCAAAAGGAATAGGCCTAGCACTCCCAGAAAGAGATGGGCCTAGCAACTCCCCAGGAAAGGAAGGACCTAGCACTCCCCTGAAAAGAATGGGCCTAGCATACTAGGAAAGGAATGGACCTAGCACTCCCCAGGAAAGGAATGGACCTAGCACTCCCCAGGAAAGAATGGACCTAGCACTCCCCAGGAAAGGAATGGACTTTGCACTCCCCTGGAAAGTAATGGACCTAGCATCCCTAGAAAGGAATAGGTTAGCACTCCCCAGAAAAGGGATTGGCCTAGCACTCCCCAGGAAAGGAATGGACCTAGCACTCCCCAGAAAGGAATGGGCCTAGCTCTCCCAGAAAGGAAGGGCTGTCTCAGTTCAATGTAGAAATTAGTAGTGTAAAGCCCATAATATAATATAAGGATTAATGGGGACCTGGGGTACGCCTCGTAACATAGCACTCTCCAGGAAAGTAATGGACCTAGCACTCCCAGGAAAGAATGGACCTAGCACTCCAGGAAAGGAATGGACTTTGCACTCCCCTGGAAAGTAATGGACCTAGCACCCCCAGAAAGAAATAGGCCTGCACTCCCCAGAAAGGATGGGGCCTAGCACTCCCCTGGAAAGGAATGGACCTAGCACTCACGGAAAGCAATGGACCTAGCACTCCTCAGGAAAGGAATGACTAGCCTAGCACTCCCCAGGAAAGTAATGACCTAGCACTCCCCAGGAAAGGAATGGACCTAGCACTCCCCGGGAAAGGAATGGACTTGCACATCCCCTGGAAAGTAATGGACCTAGCACTATCCAGGAAAGGAATGGACCTAGCACTCCCCAGGAAAGGAATGGACCTAGCCAACCCAGGAAAGTAATGGACCTAGCACTCCCCAGGAAAGGAATGGACCTAGCACTCCCCAGGAAAGTAAGGACCTAGCACTCCCCAGAAAGAATGGACCTAGCACTCCCGGGAAAGGAATGGACTAGCACTCCCCTGGAAAGTAATGGACCTAGCACTACCCAGGAAAGGAATAGAACAAGCATCCCCAGGAAAGGAATGGACTTTGCACTCCCCTGGAAAGTAATGGACCTAGCACTCTCCAGGAAAGGAATGGACCTAGTACTCTCCAGAAAGGAATGGGACCAGCACTCCCCAGGAAAGGAATGGACCTAGCACTACCCAGGAAAGTAGGCCTAGCACTCCCCAGGAAAGGAATGAACCTAGCACTCCCCTGGAAAGGAATGGACCTAGCATCCACAGGAAAGGAATGGACCTAGCACTCCCCAGGAAAGTAATGGACCTAACACTCCCCAGGAAAGTAAGACCTAGCACTCCCCTGGAAAGGATGGACTAGCACCCCTGGAAAGGAATGGACCTAGCACTTCCCCTGGAAAGGAATGGACCTAGCACTCCCCTGGAAAGGAATGGACCTACACTCTCCAGGAAGTAATGGACCTAGCACTCCCAGGAAAGGAATGGACTTTGCACTCCCCTGGAAAGTAATGGACCTAGCACTCCCTAGAAAGGAATAGGTCTAGCATTCCCCAGAAAGGGATGGGCTAGCACTCCCCGGAAAGGAATGGACCTAGCACTCCCCAGAAAGGAATGGGCCTAGCTCTCCCCAGAAAAGGAATGGGCTGTCTCAGTTCAATGTAGAAATTAGTAGTGTACAGCCCATAATATAATATAAGGATATAATGGGGACCTGGGGTACGCCTCGTAACATAGCACTCTCCAGGAAAGAAGTAATGGACCTAGCACTCCCCAGGAAAGAATGGACATAGCACTCCCAGGAAAGGAAGGACTTTGCACTCCCCTGGAAGTAATGGACCTAGCACTCCCCGAGAAAAGAAATGGACCTAGCACTCCCCAGAAAGGGATGGGCCTAGCACTCCCCTGGAAAGGAATGGACCTAGCACTCACAGGAAAGCAATGGACCTAGCACTCTCAGGAAAGGAAGGACCTAGCACTCCCCAGGAAAGTAATGGACCTAGCACTCCCCAGGAAAGGAATGGACCTAGCACTCCCCGGGAAAGAAATGGACTTAGCACTCCCTGGAAAGTAATTGGACCTAGCACTATCAGGAAAGGAATGGACCTAGCACTCCCCAGGAAAGGAATGGACCTAGCACTACCCAGGAAAGAATGGACCTAGCATCCCCAGGAAAGGATGACCTAGCACTCCCCCAGGAAAGTAATGGACCTAGCACTCCCCAGAATGAATGGACCTAGCACTCCGGGAAAGGAATGGACTTAGCACTCCCCTGGAAAGTAATGGACCTAGCACTACCCAGGAAAGGAATAGACAAGCACTCCCCAGAAAGGATGGACTTGCACTCCCTGGAAAGTAATGGACCTAGCACTCTCCAGGAAAGGAATGGACCTAGTACTCTCCAGAAAGGAATGGACCAGCACTCCCCAGGAAGGAATGGACCTAGCATACCCAGGAAAGTAATGGACCTAGCACTCCCCAGGAAAGGAAGGGACCTAGCACTCCCCTGGAAAGGATGGACCTAGCACTCACAGGAAAGGAATGGACCTAGCACTCCCAGGAAAGTAATGGACCTAACACTCCCCAGGAAAGTAATTGACCTTGCACTCCTGGAAAGGAATGGACCTAGCACTCCCTGGAAGGAATGGACCTAGCACTCCCCTGGAAAGGGAATGGACCTAGCACTCCCCTGGAAAGGA